>JAULBV010087776.1:0-26174 GCA_032358295.1 Pterothamnion heteromorphum | reverse complement strand
TCCTTGGTGGAGGCCTTCGGGGGTGGCGATGTTGCCACGGGCGACGAAGGTGTTGGGTTGGAGTTGGTGCACCTCCTTCTCTTTCATGATGGAGTTGCCGTCCCACCAAAGCATGTCAATTTTCCCGTAGTTGGTGAGGAGTTCGGTGACTTGTCCGTGTGATTCGGCCTGTTCTTTTTTGGCGAGCTCGGGGGGGAGTTTTCCGCCGCCCATGATGGGCGAAAGCCCGGCCTCTTTACCGACTTTTTCGAGCTTGTAGTTGTAGCCGATGGGTGGGTGGGAGAAGTCTTTAAGTTTGTAGTTAGAATGCCAGTTGGGGCCAGAGTAGTAGAAGCCGATCTTGATGTCGTTTTTGCGGCAGGCATCAACGTAGCCCTTGACGAGGTCGCGGCCGTTCATTTTCTCGCCCGTGTCCCAAGTGCCATGTTCGGTCGGCCAGAGGCAGTAGCCGTCGTGGTGGCGGGTGGTGAGAACGGCGTAGCCGAAGCCGGCTTGACTGGCGGCGGCCATCCATTGGTCGGGGTCGTATTTTTCAGGGTTCCAAGTGTCCGCGACGGCAAACATGTCTTCGGCTTTGCAGAGGAGGTTGTGTTTGGAGCGGTGCGGATTCCATACCATCGCCCAGGCGTCGCCATCGGCAGGTGGGACGGAGGCGAGTCCCCAATGGAGGAAGATGCCGAGACCTGATTTACGGAACCATCCCCATTCGGGGTTTTCGTCCTCGGAGATGAGTCGTTTACCGATGAGTTTGAAGTGGAGATTTTCTTTGGCCCATTTGCGAAGTTCTTGAGGTGATTTATTTTCCCAAGGTTTGTCGGGGAGGTTTTTGGGGGTATTATGATTAATGGTAGAAGGGTCTTCGGCGAGGGAGGGGTCTTCTTCCGCCTGCGTGTGGAGTGGGGTGGCGGCGAGAAGGAGGGTGGCGAAGAGTTCTTTTTTCATGACAAAGATTGTAGGGATGCTGAGAAGATATGTAAGTCGAAAATGTGCTTAAAAACGTGATACGATTTTAATGCTCTGATGAGCTTGGCCTCTCTCCTGAGTTACGCAGTTCCTTTTCGGTCCACGGGGCGGTTCGTTCCGCATTTTTTTCACGATAGGATTTGAGTTGGTTGGGGGTGATTCGGGTTGCTTTGTTGCTCCAGGCATTACGCACATAGCTGAGGGTGTCGGCCAGTTGTTGGTCGTTGAGAAACCCGTGGCCCGGCATGATAGGTGGGACGTTCTGAACGAGTTTGCTGTTCAGATGAATGGGGCCGGAGAGACCGTGGACGGCAACGCCGATGAGGGTGTTAGAGTCGCCGTTGACCCAATCGCTTTTGACGAGACTTGGGGCGATGTTAACGAGTCCTTTGCCGTGTGGCTGGTGGCAGGCGGAGCAAAATTGCCCGTAGGTTTTCATGCCTGCGGTGTAGGATTTTTTGAGGGCTTGATTTTTTTTCACCCATTGAGGTGTCTTGTCTTTGTATACGTTACTGTTGCGTTTGGGGTAGCCTTTCGTGGCGATTGTTTGGGCGTATTTAGCAACAACGGGAACCTTGCTTTCAGTGAGCTTTGTCGCGGCGGCTTTTAATTTGGCAGGAAAGGCATCTTGATTTCCACTCGCTTCACCAGCGAGGCGGAGGGCGGTGAGATTTGTAAACCAATCGTCGCTGGAAAGGTTATGGGTGATGACCTCTGCGTTGAGGGCACCGAGTGCGGCAAGTGTCCACATGGCGTGTGACTTTGCTTGGGCGTCGCCGTTTTTAGCGAGCTGAATCAAGGCGGGAATGAGGTCGGTTTTTTTCGTTTCAACAATGCGTTTCTGAGAGTGAATCCGCCACCAGAGGTAGGGATGGGAGAGCCCTGCTAGTAGCTCTTTAGGGGCGGCGAGGGGCTGGTGATTCTCTGGGACAACTCTCCAAATACGACCTTTGCCAATGTGTTTGTCCAGTTCGCGCTCTTCAGACTGGCGGCGTAGGTAGCTTGTTAGAAATACTTTGTCCTGAATAATCCCACGGTTGAGATCGACAATGTAGAGACATCCGTCAGGGCCGAATGACCCGTTGACGGGGCGAAAGCGTTCGTCAGTGCTGGCGAGGAATTCGCGCTTGGTCCACTTTTTATCTGAGTAGACTTGGTGTTGAAATTTGGCGGTGGCAGGCATGGGGGCATCAGCTTTGAAGGCCCCGATCGTATTTGTTCCGGGGCTGAAGCTGAAGACGGCTCCTTCCCATTCTGGCCCGAAAGCGCCGTTACTGTGAACGGCAAGGCCGCTGACGGAGGTGACTTTGTTGATGCGGCCATCTTCTTGAATCATGCCGGGGTTGTAGGCGCGATTGATGGCGGTGTTGGTTCGGATGGCGAAGACCTCTCGGGTCGGCGCACCTATTTTGTTGAACTGCTGGTCATAGATCTCGGAGTCCCCTTGCAACCAGACGCTGTTCGCATTGTAGTAGAGTCGGCCATAGGCGTCTGAGGCGAACCCCCATTGGCCTCGGCTTCGAGTGGGCGCTTCGGTGATTTGTCCATCGCGCCATTGGAGACGGCGTTGGGATTTGGAGTTATACATCCAGTTATCAATCGCATAGTGCAGGCCGTTTTCGGCGTGCTCGATGTTGTCGAGGGCGGCGGTTGCGTAGTCGAGCACGACCGTGCGTTTGTCCGCTACGAGGTCGCCATCCGTGTCCTCGGCAAAGATAAGTTTGCCGTCGCCTAGGGCAACGAGGGCACCACCTTCAACGATGGAAAGACTACGCGGGTTGATGATTTTATCGAGAAAGGTAGTGGCCTTGTCCATGCGGCCATCGCCGTTGGTGTCCTCAAGAACCTGCACGCGGCTAATGGGGGCGTGGTCATTGGAGCCGTCGGCATCCATCATATAGGACTGGAATTCGCAAACCCATAGGCGACCTTGGAGATCAAATTCGGCAAAGACGGGGTCTTTGATCATGGGAGAGTCCGCCACTAATTCGACCCGGAAGCCGGGAGCAATTTTGAAGCCCTTCGCGGTTTCTGCTGGAGTGAGAAAGGGAGCCGCAACGGGTGCCCATTTCCGCCAGTTCGTGGAGTTGAGGAGATCCTTGTTCTTTTCTTTCTTGTCTCCGTTTTGAGCAAAGGAAAGGGATGGCAGAGCGAGGCTCGTGATGAGAAGAGTGAGGATTCGGTTTTGAAACAGACGCATGAGTTGATTCGGATTATTCTCAACAGTAGCACAGGCGTCACCTAAATGAATTGTTGTTTTACGACGTTCTCTTTTTCGTCTTCCACGCATTGTCTATTCAGCCCAACTCATGGCATAAAAAAAGCCTCCCCAGCGGAACTGAGAAGGCTTATGAATTTTTTGTGAAGTATTTTACTTACGACGACGCGCAAGAAGACCAAGTCCAGCTAAGCCGAGCAAAGCTGTCGATGTTGGTTCCGGGATAGGATCTGTGCTCATGTCCACTTCAACTTGAAATTGAAGGTTACGGAAGAATGTATTGGTAGCTGCAACATCTGGAGCAAGAACCGTTGTAGCAGTGCTATCACTTAAAATAGAAGCCGTTCCAGTTACGGGAGCCGTATCAAAGTTAACACCCGTTGCATGTGTTCCAGACCAAGCGCCTGCTGCTGTCGTCCCTGCGTGGATTGCTCCGCTCTGAGAGCCAAGTACCGTGATCGATTCAAAACCTAAAAAGGTGTATGAATTCAGAAATCCTTCTCCACGAGTGTAGGAAATGCTATCGATTGAGAAGGAGAATGTGCCTCCGTCAGGTATAGAGCCGCCTAGTCGGTTATTTAGGTCAGCAAGCGTGATAGCAGTTCCACCCGCATCGACGCCTGTTTGCCTAATAACAATCGCCAAGGTATCGTCAGTAATCCCAAGACCATCTAAATCACCTGTTGAGGTGATGGTGTAAATGAGGTCATCACCAGATTGAGATGTAACGACTACTGAAGCTGGGCCAGAAGCCAATGAGTCTCCATCATAAAGATTGTAGAGGAGTGTTGAAGCTTGAGCCTGCAAGAGCCCAAGACCGAGGCATACAACTGTGATTATGTTAGATAGTTTCATGAATTAGCATGAAACGAATTCTAACCATTTTACGCAAGATTATAGCCATCCTCATTTCTTAGGGTTTATATTCGTAATCACTTAACATTCAGTATTCTGAAATTCACCATGAATACTAACTTCAGCACTACGGGTGCTAGCATATCCCCTTAAATTATTTGCTCATTCCGCGCTGAGACTTACTAGCGCTCTCACTATCTATGGAAGCGGAGTGTGGGCTTCTTGGGCTAGGGCGGTGAGTTTTGCGACGATGTCGGGGTGCTTCTTCGCGAGGTCAGTCGTTTCGCCTAAGTCATCCTTGAGGTTGAAGAGTTCGGTCGAGGGTTCTTTCAAGGCCTTTTCATCGCCTCTATTTGAGGCGTCGGTGGGGGTCTTTTTTCGTTTCTTCTTTGATGCCCCTGGGTATTTGATCACCAGCTTCCAATCACCCTGTCGGACTGCTCTGGAATTGATTTTTGAACCATTAAGAAACTCCCAATAAAGGTAGTTGTGTTGCTTTTGTTCCCCTTTAGCCGCTTCTCCGAGGAGGGTGGGAAGAATCGAAATGCCGTCATTTTGATCGGGGACGGGCTGAGCTAGCAGATCACAAATTGTCGCGAGAAAGTCGTATTGGGCGCTAGGCTGATTGGAGGTGGTCCCTGCTTTGATGGTCTTCGGCCAGTAAGCCATCGAAGGAGCACGGATGCCTCCTTCGTAAAGATCGCGCTTATGACCGCGGAGGGGGCCGTTGGAGTCCCAGAATTCGGGCTTGTGACCGCCTTCGAGGTGAGGACCGTTGTCGGAGGAAAAGAAGATGAGGGTGTTGTCGAGTTGGCCGAATTTCTCGAGAATCGCTAGGAGTTGGCCGATTTGGTTATCGAGGTTTTCCATCATCCCTGCGTAACCCGCGATGGGGTTTTTTACGTCCGGGCATTTTTCACGACCGGCGCTGTATTTGCCAATCTTGTTATCAAACTGAGGGAAGAGCTTGCGGTATTTCTCGTGCAGATGCTTGGGTGCATGCATCGCGGCGTGGGGAACGGCGGTTGGGATGTAGCAAAAGAAGGGCTTCTTGGCCGCCGCATTTTTTTCGACGAAGGCGAGGGCGTCGTTCATGATGTGGTCGTGAATGTAGCTTCCTTTTTCGAGCGGCTCTTCCTTTCCGTTGCGGACGATCGTACTTGGGTAATAGGTATGGGCGATCCGTTGAGATTTCCAGGCTGTAAATTCGTCAAAGCCATGGTTAAGCGGAGATTGATTTCCCTCCACGTTAGTGATCCCGAGCCCCCATTTACCATACATTCCGGTGACATAGCCTGCCGTTTTGAATACTTCAGGGAGGACGGTGAGACTTTCAGGGAGAGCAAGCTTAGCCTCGTCGCCGTTGCCACGTGCAAGGGCGTGACCTGCGTGCTGGCCAGACATGAGACTGTGCCGTGACGGCGTGCAAACGGTATTCGCGGAGTAGTGATCAGTGAGCTTGATTCCTTCGTGCGCGAGGCGGTCGATGTTCGGAGTTTTGAGTTTTTTATTCCCAAAGCAAGAAAGGTCCCCGTAACCCAGGTCGTCCGCGAGGATGTAAATGACGTTCGGCGTGGTTGCTGCGCTTGAGCAGTGAAGGGTGAAAAGCGAAATGAGAAGGAGGGTGATGGATTGCTTTTTCATGAAATGGAAGATCTGAGAGTCTCCACCTTTGGAGCCAACCTGTCGATCATGTAAAGACACGATGGAAGGTAACATTACCCCTTGAGGTCGCCTGCCCCCATTCTCATAAAAAAGCCATCGGCAAAACGGCCGATGGCTTTAAGAGAGTTATATTATACTGCCGGATTAACGACGACGGCGAAGAAGACCGATTGCCGCTAAGCCAAGAAGCGCAGCCGAAGACGGCTCAGGAACAGGAGCACACGCAGTGACTTTTATTTGCGCGAAGCCGATGTTTCCTAAATCCGTTCCTGGATCAACGTTAGTAATCGTGAAACTCGTGTCGTTGATCCCAAAAACCGGATTAGCTTCTATCTTTGTAACCCCTCCGACTTCCATATCTGCAGTGCCATAAGATTGGATCGCCCCAAATTCGACTTCGGTATAGTAACCCGATGGGCTGAAAGTGATCTGAGCGGTCACGCTTTCACCAGCTTCCATATTATTGGAAGCATCAGTGGGGCCGTCCACCCCGATCGTGCTTTGATTTGGAATGACTCCGAGAGCGGTCGTAAAAGTAACCGAGAAGCTGACTGCTTCAGCTGATGAACCTCCCATTGCGGTTAAATCAGCCGTGAAGGTGTAATTGATAGTGTAAGTATCCGTTCCGAGACCAGTCGTGCTGTCGACAACAAAGGACGTTCCGCCGCCTGTTGAGGCTGTAGTCGTGTTGTTGAACTGGTTATCAGCAGCCGTAAAGGTTTGTGCGGTTACCGCTGCGTTAGACAAAAGAAGGCTCATTCCAAAGCAACCAATCGTTAAAGGGAGTGTTTTATTCATTTCTTACTAGGGTTAGTGAATACATAGTAGTCACGATTTTCAACGAGCGAATATCCTAAAAATTGATGACTTCTTTTGTGCAGGTGAAATCGTGTCGGATGCTCCTTGGCAAGCTCAGCTATTTTACTCAACGTTTCATTACCTTATCTAGGGCCTCCACGCTGACGTAAGGAACAAAGCCCAGCTCCTTTTGTTTCTGATAGGAGTCGGTGATCGATTTTGCCTTCTTGGCGTAATCGACCCCGAGGATCAGCTTGCCCTCTTTTTGGAGTGCCAAGGCGTTCTCACGGTTTTCCTGACACCAGTCCTCGTTTGCAGGTTGGTCGTGGGCAATATAGAAAACCGATTCGAGTCCGAGTCCGTCAATCGCAGCTAGGTATTTCTTATTGGGTACCTCATTCCAAGACGACCAAGTGTAAAGCTCCGGGCAATTCTGTGGGACGATTTTGAAGTTCGGGTTCTTACTCTTTGCATACTTAGAAATACGCGCAATCAGCTCGACCATTTTGTGGGCGCGCTCTTCGAGCTTGAGGCCAGAATTGGGAATTTCCTCATAGGTGGTGATCATGTCCAGATAAGCGCCATCAAACCCCGCTTCGAGCGCTTGGTCGATTCGGCCTTGCACAACCACCCACCAACGTTAATCCCAAAACTTCACATACTGCTCCTTCGGCCAGCCACCTACTTTCCCTAATTTGAATTCGTCCGGCACCATTTTCCATTCAGGACGATAATCCTCTATCGCTCCGATTTCGAAATAGGCGAGAACGATCTTCCCTGACTCTTTCACGGCTTGGATCTCCTCTTTCGTAAAATAGTCCCCTCCCCCGTCTCTTGCGAGATCAACTACGGCCAAATCAAAATCGGATTCTGCGATCTCGCTCAGCTTGCTCTCATGATAATTACAAAGCTGGTAAACCCAACTCTGCACCGCGTTCCACTCCACTGCGCTGATGAAGGATGAACAGAAAAGTAAATAGGTGATGAGGGTGATTATTTTCATAGGGAGCTTGAAGAGTTAAAAGGAATCCATCATTCCAACGGCCAGCTTACTCCTGCCAGGGCTCTCCATTCAAAGCTTTCAGCACCCCGTAATAGGCCTTCTTCTTCTTCAGGTCTCGATCAAACAAACAAGGATGATTTGTCCGCTTCCAAGGCCAGTTATTCAGCCAGCTATGCCCATCACTTAAATTCCAAAATGTCACGCGCTCCACCACATCAGTATACTCACAAATCAACTTTGTTAACTCATAATAGTCCTTCCCCTGCGCCATCGCCACCTCCTCAGGTAAACCGTCTTTATAGGGATCGGCACTCTCAATTTTTTTCTTCCCCGCCTCATCTTCACCATACCAAGCCGTCCGCTCCACCATGTCTGTATCTAGCTCAGAAAAGACCACCTTCAGCTTCAACTTCCGCGCCAACTTCAAAGCATTCTCAATCCCCTCCAACGGAATGTTTTGGTGCTCATAATGTGCCTGCATTCCCAAGGCATCAATCGGTGCCCCTTTCTCAAGGCAACTTTTCAGCAACCTCTCTAAACGCTCCAGCTTCTCCGCATAGAACGACACATTATAGTCGTTATAGATAAGAAACGCCTCTGGATCGACTTCTCTCGCTGTCTTAAACGCCTCCACAATATAATCCTCCCCCGTGATATTTGAATACCCTACATCGCGCAGATACTCCTTCGGTTTATCTGACAGACTCTCATTCACCACGTCCCAGTGCTTACAGCTCCCCTTGTAATAACCCATCACCACCTGAACATGCTGCCGCGTCCGCGACAAAACGTGTTCCTTCCTGGCCGCAGTTCCATTGGCACCCTTAAAAAACCACCCCGGCGTTGTCTCCGGGCGTGCCCAGATGAGACAATGCCCGTTCACCGCTAATCCATTCTGTTCCGCAAAATGAATAAAAGAGTTTCCGCCCGTCAAACTAAACTGCCCTTCATTCGGCTGCGTCGGGTGCATCTTCATGCAATTTTCCACCGTCAAAATATCAAACTCAGCCTTCAGCACCGCCATCTCCTTTGCGCTCTGCACAACTTTCAGATTCACTCCACAGCCCATCAAAAACCGCCCACGTGCCGCCTCCTTCAAAGTCGTCGCCTTCTCTCCCCCACCCTCCGTCTGCGCACCGCAACACCCCGCAAAAAATAAACTCAATAGCACAAAAAAAGTTACAGGTCTCATACGTCACATAACTTGCCTCATCTCCCCTCCTCAAAAAAGAAAATAAAATCTCAAAAGGTTTCTGCGCGGTTAGACCACTCTCTCAAATCGATTTGTTAGCGTTTCCTTTTCCCGTCCCACTTGCCTCCTGAGTTACGCGCCGATGAGGCGTTCCAGTGTCCATCAAAGGCATTAAAGTCTTTTTTGAAAGTAAGCGTAAGCAAGCCTGATCCGAATTTATCTTTCCATCTCATTCTGACACGCCCCCCTTTTAGGATTACGTAGTTGGAAAGGGTGCCGGTATAGTCCCCATCTTGATCTTTAATTTTGTAAGAACCTGTGATGCTTTCGTGCTCATCAAGTTTTAGTATCGTGATAATAGGAGGATTGCCATTTCCACTTTCGACCTCACCCGTGTAGATACCGACGATTTTTTTCGAAACCAAATCTAACTCGATCGCTTGAGAGGTCGTTCCCTTGCCCGCAAACCCGAATGAAGTTGCAGCGATAAACAGGAGTATGGTGATCGATTTAAGATGTATTGGCATAAGGTCTTAGATTAAAGTTAAAGAAGCGGCTTAATTATGAAGCGAGTGCGCTCAATTATCCTCTTTGTCCGATTTTCTCCAACGCCATTTTGGTGGTTCTCCCTTCGCATAACAAACCCCGATCATGATCGCCGCAGAGATGACCATGACAATTGAAAAATGAACGGTATCGCTGCTTGGGTCGAACACGAACGGTATCGTGAACACGGCCACAAGATAGACGAACATCACGACCCAACCCTGCCAGCTGGAGGGAAACCCCCAACCCCAGCCATAGCGCTTTGCGGGAAACCAATACTTCTTCTCTCTGTCACTCATCAGGCTCTACAATAACGGATCAGTCGTTGATCAGCTATTACAATTTCCCTGATTAATAGGAGCTGCAGTCCCCTCTGAATTATCTGGATGCAGCTCCTATTGTAAGTTCAGGAAATGAACCAATCTAACGGATTTCGCCGGGTCCAAAGTCAAATCCAACTTGTAAAAACGCACTCTGTTCGTCGTGGCCGCCTTCTAATTCATCATGGTTGAACTGCAATTTCACATGACCTCCTAGACCTTCACTCCACGTTTTACGATGAGTTAATGCTAAGGAAAGGCGACGACGTTCCTCGATTTCAAAACCGTATTCTTCTTCACCTTCGTGAATCTCTAGGCCATCGGCAACGCCCTGAATCCAGCCGTAACGCGCATCGACACTCCAGTGATCATCAAAATCAAAACCAGCAAAGACCATCGCACCGAACTGCTCACTTTCACCAGTTTCGTCAGGCTCCTCTTCACGTCTCCACTCAACTTCACGCCAGTATCCCTCAACTCCAACGCGGAAAGCACGTCCGCCTGTTTCGAGACCATTTTCGCGCCACTCGTAGGTGTAATCTACGGATGCTAACTTCGTATCGCGATCGTAGCCATTTTCGCTAAAGGCAATGTTCGCTCCGATTTGATGCTGGTGGAAGTCGGTCTGATTATGACGAAGAAAGGCACGTGCCGTGAATAAATCCTCCCCAAAGAAAGCATTTTCCAGACTCTCTGAATGACCATGCTCATCATCGTGACCGCCCTCTTCCTCATCATCATGATGCTCCCCTTCTTCCTCCTCACCATGATCGTGGCTCAGTGTTTTTCCCTGACTGATACTAATGCCGAAAATTCCTGATTGCGTTGGGCGGAACCAGCTCAGCTCAGCACCTTCTGAAACGAGACCCTCTTCTCCCAAAAACATGCCCGTCGAAAGATTGGCATCAACGAAATCCCAACCATGCAAGTGCACATTGTTTTGTAAGCCAAGTCGGTTCAAATAACGACCCGCTCGTAACTCAAAGCCAAAAGTCTGTTCACCACCTAACTTTACAAAAGCCTCCTCCAACTCCACATCAATGTCTCCACCTTGCTCAGTGTAAAAGTTGACGCCTGCAAAAGCCTTCACCAGATCAAAATCGAGATTGAATCCAAACTCGATCCCCTGCATTGCAAAATCATCATTCGGATCATGGTTGTGCGTTCCCAACTCCCCCACTTCATGTGCGGACGTCAAACCGGCAACCGCTCTCATGTGAGCACTCACACCAAACAATTTATCATTGCTGGGAGGGCCAAACTGACCGGGGTTAGCAGACAGAAGACTTGGTAAAAGCAGTAGGCTAAGGGCTAATGATTGAAGATAAGGAAATCTCATAACGCGAGTAACTTGCAACAGCAATTTAATCGCGTCAACCTTTATCGCAATAAAATTGCGTTAACGTGCATTTCCCCCAGCCCCAACGGGGCGTGCTATGGTAGGCCAGGACAACGCCCTGGGAATGAAACCCAACCCACAACGGAGAGCCCTGAAAGGGCGGCTTAACTTCTAGAGGTCACGGTTACCCAGTTAGGCAGCCCCTTCAGGGCTCGGTTCTGTTGGTGGAAAGGAAACCTAGGGCGTTGCCCTAGGCTAGCGATAAAGCGCCCCTTTGGGGCTTTCAGGTAAACCTATCGTAGTTAAGCAGATGTCTTTCAAATCCTGCCTGCCTCACCCTTGCACTTGTCGATGATGCCTTTGATACCACAAGTGACATGATTCTTCCCAATTGAGCGTATCCTGCAGCCTTTCAGGCTGCCTCTATTTACACGAGGGGCTTAATCCCAAAGCTAAAGCGATGGGCTTTTAGATGTTCTCCCTTTGGGAGATTTTAGTTCTCCTCAACGTCCCCAACGGGGACAGATTTAAAAGCCTCGGGTTTCAACCCGAGGACTCTGCCAACCAACAAGAATAAGCACCCTGACAAGGGTGCAGAAAAGGCTACTCAACACATTTACGCACAATACACGGGCTCATACCTCTCCCACTTTATTGTGCACAAAACAAAAGAGTTAATCTTTTAGAGATTCAAAATTCAAGGACTTACCTGTTCCGCTTGCTGACCCCAATCCCGCACTATCAACATCAAAGTGGTGCACAACTGTAAGTAACCAATTTACTCACGCCCTCCTCTGTTATCACAGAAACATCTAACAATTCGGTTCCATCATCTTTTTTCCAGAGACTCAAGAAATACAGGCCATTATTACCGCAATATTCAAGTCCTTCCAAATCTTTACCTTTACTGACGACAGCATGAATATTTACAATCTCAAGATGAGGAAACCCTACAACTTCAATGTGATTCTTATCGTCAAGAAAACTTGTCTTTATCGACTCTGGAAGAACTTCATCTTGGATTCGACTATCTAGGAGGTATGGATATGGGTTAATTGAAAAACTCTGACCCTTGATAAACTTCTCCTTAACATACCAAGTTTTCACCGACTTCTGCTCTGCACCTTTAAATTCACAGGAAACAATAAATAAAGACAGGAGGAAAACTAATTGGATTACTTTTTTTGTCTTCAAAATAAATTTTCTACTGCACGTCACAAAGCGTCTGACCCCATATGGCTAATATAGAAGGCGAGTCCCGCAAGGCACTTGCTGACCCTATAGAGGTCACTATTTAATTCTGGTAGACGACTTAAGTTTAACAAGGCCTTCTCGACAAAATTTCAGACGGTTAGATTTTGAGCTAGAGCTGTAATATCGCTCACCTCGATTTATAATGAGATAATCTGCTGATCTTTTAACAACCAAAACTACTGCTATATGTCCTCCCGTATTAGTTACAGGAATGTCTAAGACCGCTTCATGGGCTGGAAGCCCCTGATACGTCATATTTCTTCGGGCGGATGTTAGAGCCCTAACCCCCTTCCGCTCAGGAATCTTTTGCCAGTCGTTAAATGCATCTGATGGATTCGAAGCTTGTGACCTAAATGGCGTCACAAAATAAACCATCCCATCAAGCATTGGCTCAGTAGGTCTGAACGTAATTCCTCCCCGAGTTGGGTAATTGGCTTTAGGATACATCCCGCTCTCAGGCGCTTTTACCGTAAAACCATCTCCTTGCAATACGGTGCCGACACTAACCTCCTTAGATCGTCTAGAGGTTATATCTATTGCGTCACCTACCAATGAGCATCCACTTAGGAGAGCAATAGAGAACAAACTTAATACTAATTTCATAAAGTTAATGATTTTCTGGAGGAACATATCTACTATTCACGCTTTTTAAGAATCCTGACCGAGAATTTGTTCTACGAGGCTGTCGATCCCTTTTTCGGCGATTTCGCTTCTGGGGTGGAGAGATTGGGCTTTTAGGTAATGTGATAAGGCGGAGCCTAGTTGGGGGCGTTTGCCTTCGGCGAAGTTTTTTGCTTTGTTAATCGCTCTGGTGAAGTCGGCAACCTGTGGCGCTAACTGTTCGATTTGGCGGCCTAGCTCGGGGTCGTCGGGGAAATCTTCGCGGAGGAGGGCGAGCTGTTCGTAGGCGTCGTAGGGGCTGCCCGCTTTCGCAAATTCGTTCGCTTTGCCGATCGCCATTTCGATGCGGGTGAGGTTGGTGATGACTTCTTTGAAAGAGGCTTGGCGTGCTTCGTCTCCGTTGAGGGCGGGGGCGAGTTCGTATTGGCGTTTGTAGATTTCGCGGAAGTTCTTTTCGGAGAGGAGGCGGTCGTAGTCGTTTTTAGCAACGACGAGGACGCTGGAACCTTCCATGAGCTGGGAGAATTCTTGGAGCTTGGGGTTGGTCGGCCAGAGTTTGGTTGCTTCGGTAATGTTCTCGGTCGCGGCCTCGGTGTCTTTCTGAAGGAGGGCAGCTTTGGCGGCTTCGATTTTGAGGTTGGCGGCCATCGTCATGCCAGCGAGCGGTGATTCGGCTTTGGAGGCGGGGAAGTCTTTGGCTTGTTTTTTGAGAGAATCAACAAGGACGCGGGCGCGGGTGAGGTCGTGCGCTTCCATTGCGCCGTGGAGTTCGTAGAGTTCGCGGATGTAGAGTTGGACGCGGCGTTTGCTTTCGATGGGCAGGGTCGCGATGGGGGCAAGGTGCTCGCCGATGGCGAAGGCTTCCATGAGGCGCATCGAGGCGGTGTGGACCTCGTCCTGAGTGAGTAGGTAGTTGAAGGCGTCGACTGCTTTTTCGGTTTCGCGGATCGCTTCGTTAGCGAGGGAGTCGAGGCCGTTGACGGTGGGAGAGATGCCGAGTCCTTCGGTAAAGAGGCTGCCGAGGTCTGAACCTTTTTTGATGTGGAGTTTGTTTTTCCCGTCGCGCCAGATTTCATTGTAGAAGCGGGAGGCCATGAGGACGTGTTGGAAGCGACGTTGGAGGGTCCATTGGGCCATGTTGGCTTGGTATTGGACTTTCGCTTGGAGGATGCCGGCTTCGGTTTTTGCGATGTTTTTCTTTTTGAGGACTTCGATTTCGAAGAAGCGGCGTTTCCATTCGGCTTGCTTCATCGTCATGTTGCCGGAGGTGATGCTTTTCTTTTCTGCTTTGGTTTTCCCTTTCCCTTTGCCCTTCCCGCCGCCACTGGTGCTGGCGGTGGTGTCTTCGACAGAGTCGAGCCGTTCGCGTTCCCAGTAGTCGTCGCGGATGATGTCTTTCTTTTCGCGTTCGAGGGATTCGTTGATTTTACTGAGACCTCTGATGTCGTTTTTGGCTTGGAGGCCGGTGTAGACGGCTTGGGCGAGGCTGGAGGAGAGGTTGGCATCACCTGGGTAGGCGGCGGCTTTGGGGAGGAGGCGGAAGCTTTTTTCGAGCTTGTCAGGGCCGGTATTTTGCGGGGAGAGGCTGCCGAGGATTTCGTTGATGACGGCGTGGTAAGCGGCGGCTTCTTCGGCGTTTTCGGCGGGTTGGTTGAGGAATTTCTCGAAGCGGGCTTTGATGAGCCGGCTGTCCATGATGGGGAAGGATTTGCCTCCGATGGCGATCGTTTCGGCGGAGGGATCAAGGAGGGGGATTTCGTTGCCGAAGGGGCTAGTCGTTTCGGTTTTCTTGGGGCGGATGATGGTGGTGTCCCCTCCCCCATTATTGCTGGCGGGTTGGCCAGTGGGTGGGGTGTAAACTTGGCCGTGCAACGGTTGGAGAGGCGTAGCAATGAAACCTAGCGCACCGATGCTGAGAAGGTGGCGGATTTTGCGGAGGTTGGTGGATGTTTTGGGCATGGTGGTGTTTTTTCTACGGATCGGTGAAGTGAGCTTCTAATTAGAACCCGCTAAAGGGTGATTGGACTCGGTGTTTTTTCAGCTTTTTAGGCTTCGACGAGTTTGGCGGCGGGAAGGTAGGGCGCGCGGAGAGCCATTTCCATGTGATATTCTTCGGTAAAGTCATCGGGGTGGTCGTCGGCATTTTTGCCCATGACCCCTTGTTCGATGAGCTGGAAGACCATTTTCCCGACGTCCGTGCAGTGGTGGATACGCCAGTCCCGCATGACGGTCCAAGCGAGGGGGCCGAATTCGCGGTGCGCAAAGTCACGATATCCGTGGAGAAATTCTTTGGCGTCAATGTGCTCGGCGACGTCTTTGCCGTGCGCTTCTTTGGCGCGGTCGAGGGTGAAGTTTAAGGCTTCACGGAGGAAGTAGTAGGACTGCGGGGGGTGCTGATCATCATTGGCGGTGATGATGGCGATGGCTTGTTCAAAGGCGCTCACGATAGGAGCTAGAATGACTTATTTAGACGGGGGTGGGCAACTTAAAAGAGGATTTTTAACCGCGATCCACCACGGCGGACAGGCTCTAACGAATCTAGCAGATCTTTTTTACCTGGTGGGAGCTTTTAGAGGCTTGGCGCTGTTGTAGGCTTTAGAAGTGGTGCGCCAGTTGAGGAGTGATTTAGCGAGGGCTTGGGCGGCGGTGGTTTTTACTTTTTCTTTCTGCGAGCCGAGGAGCCAGCTGAGGGTGTTTTTGTTATCGAGGAATTCGACTTCTAAAAGAACGACGGCGGCTTGGTAGAGGTGGGTGTCCATGCGCGCGTAGCCGATGGAGCGGATGCCGTCCTTGAGGGTGCCGGTGCCGAGGCCGTTGGTGCTGCGGGGGAATTTGGTGTCGTTAAAGACTTTGGTGCTGGAGGGCTTGCCTCCGAAGGGGGCAAAGGCGCTGTCGAGGCTTTTGACGAGGCTGAGGCCGAGGGCTTTGTCGCGTTTGATATAGGGGTTGTGAAAGTGCATGTATTCCCATTTGAGGTGGTCGTCGGCGACGATGTAGGCGCGCGCGCCGGTGGCGGTGTTGTTGCTGCCGCCGTTGAAATGGATGGAGAGAACGACGTCGGCTTGGTGCTCGACGGCGATGGCGGCACGCATCATGGCGCTGACGCTTCGGTCATCGTTTCGGGTGAGGATGACACGGACGTCGCGGTGCTTTTCGAGCTCGGCCTTGAGGGCTTTGCTGTAGTCGAGGGCGATATCTTTTTCGAGGACTTTGCCGCCGCTGGCAGGGTAGGCGGTGGCGTTGTTGTAACTAGCCCCGTGGGATTTTTGGGAACCGTCATTGAGGCCGCTAACTCGTTCACCACCATGGCCGGGGTCGATGACGATGGTGTAGGGTTTGGCGTGGAGAAAGCTGGTAAGGAGAAGGGCGAGGACGCCTAGTCTTTTGGGGGAGTTCATGAGTGCTATATGACAGCAATCAGGGGAATTTACAGCCTCTATTTACGAGAGGTTCTGAGGATGTTATTTACCTAAAACGTAGGGAGTTCCAGTTGTTCCGAAGGCGTCTACTGCACTCACCGCAATGGCATCTGGGCTACCGTAAATAGTTGCGGAGCTGGCTCCACCGGTGACGACTTTGGCCATTTTCCAGGTGCGCCCGTAGCGAGCTTGAATCGCGTATTTGCGTGCGCCGGAGACGCGTGACCAGGAGACGTTGACGCTTTTACCATTGCCTCGGGCGGCGGCACGGGGAGTGGATGGTTTCTTATTGCTTAGCCAAGGCATGGGGGGAACGAGGGCAGGCTGGGAATACATGCCTCGCTCTAACATGGAGCGCACGGAACCTCGGTTTTCCATGAGCGATTTGGCACTCCAATGGACGTGACCCGCCCAGTTGCGGCCGATCTTTCGAGACAGATCCACTTGGCGGACGATCTCGCTCGCGGGGCGACCAGGGTCGTCGCTGGAGTTGATACGGGAGGTGGCGATGCCTGGCCAAACGGGGCGTTTGCCCTGCTGGCGCCACCATGTTAGGAGGCGAGAGAAGCTTTGTTCGCTACGGTCACGCCAGTAGAGTTGGGGGCTGAGGTAGTCGACCCAGCCGCTGGCGAGCCATTTGCGAGAGTCGGCGGCGAGGTGCTCATAGGCGTCGATGCGGGCGGTGGTGCCACTAGGAACACCTGGACGCCAGATGCCGAAGGGGCTGATGCCGACGCGAACCCAGGGCTTTTTGCTTTTGACTGATTTATACATACTCTGGACGAAGGAGTTGACGTAGGCACGTCTTTGGCTAGGTGATTTCCCGTCGGGGAAGATTTGGCGTGGCTGTCCGTTTTTTTCGACATCAGGATAAGGATAAAAGTAATCGTCGAGATGGACTCCATCGATGTCATAGCGACGAACGACGTCCATGATGACATCAAGGGCGCGAGAACGCGCGCTCGATTGGGAAATGTCCATCCACTTGTAACTCTTGAAGTTACGAATCATGCGGGGGTGAGTGCGTGTGATGTGGTTTGAGGAAGTGGGCATGCTTGCGTTGGGCAAGGCGCGGAAAGGATTGAACCAGGCGTGGACTTCGATTCCTCGGGCGTGGGCTTGGGAAATACAATAAGCGAGTGGGTCATAACCAGGATTGCGGCCCATTGTTCCCGTGAGCCAAGGGCTCCAAGGTTCTTTGCTAGAGCTGTAAACGGCGTCAGCGTGAGGGCGGACTTGAAAGATGACGGCGTTGAGGTTGGCGCGTTGTGCCATGTCGAGAATACGACGCATTTCAGCCTTCTGAGTAGTGGAACTGAGACCCTTCCGGCTTGGCCAGTCGATATTATAAACACAGGCAACCCAAGCACCACGAAACTCACGAGGCGCCATCGGGACACCTTCGCGAACGGGTCGGTAATTTTGCCCAAGCAACAACCCACACATCCCAAGCCACAATAGAGCAATCAAGTTATTCATCATTTAAAAAGTTAATATAAGTTAAGGAATTGATACACTAAGCAAACACTTGTGGTCAAACACCAATTTATTAATCCGTAAATCTATGACTGCTCACTCATTGCATCTATTCAGCCTAAATTTCGACTTAAAGATGCATAGGCGCAGGCTAGGCAAAATTTGGCTCCTTACTTGGCAAGGCTACCGCTATTAAAAATAGTTGCCCAGTGCCACCTCATCACAATCCTATCTATGAGGTTGTCTTGATAAAGAGTGCTCAACTTGTTTGGACATGCCCACAAAAAAACCGCCCTGAGAATCTCAAGACGGTTTTTAGTTAAAGTTGTGATCGTTCCTTTACAGGCGGCCCGCAGCTTGGGCGCGCTCTTGAGCCTCCATAATTTTCTCATCGGGGACGGTTCTTAGTTTGTGTGCCATGCCTAGTTTATGAAGGGTCCAGATCGTCCACTTCGTAGGATCGAACTGCCACTTTTTCACGCCGTTACGGTAGTCCCACTGGAACTCGTGGTGGTAATTGTGGTAACCTTCGCCAAAGGTAAAGAGAGCCATGATCCAGCTGTCACGGGCACTGTTCGTCGTGTTGTAAGGCTGCTTGCCGATGTAGTGGCAAAGAGAATTAATAAAGAATGTGGAGTGCTGAACGCAAACGGTCTTAAGAACACCACCAACTAAGAATCCACCGAGAGCGGCCATCCCGATAGAGGTATTAGAATCAAGAGCACCAATCAAAGCACCGCAAAGCGTCGGGATAACAAATCCGAAGATCCCGCCGATCCAGTGCCAGTTCTTATGCTGCCATGCGATTAGCTTGTCCTTCTGAAGGTCTTTCACATTATCAAATGGCTCATCGGGCTTTTGCTTAAAAAGAATCCATCCCATGTGCGCATACCAAAATCCGTTTGTAATACTGTAAGGATCATCGTGCTCGTGATCGACATTCTTATGGTGCCTGCGGTGGTCAGAACACCAAGAAAGAACAGAGTTCTCAAAGGCTGCCGCTCCGAAGAACATGCAAAGTGCTTTCACAAAAGGAACTGTCTCAAACGCCTTGTGTGCAAACAAACGGTGATAACCAAAAGTAATGCTCATTCCTGTTGCCACGAAGAAAATGACAAAGAGAGCCAACTGATAAACGACTTGATACCAAGTCAAATCAGCAAAAATAAAATACAACGGAACTGCGGTGATAGACAGCAGTAACGTTCCAAACAAAAAGACAAAAGATGTCCAATCAATACTAGATCCGGGTAGTCGATACATGACGGCGGGACAATACTCGCACTTTGCTCATAACAAAATGGAAAAATCGAAAAATTTTACGTGCCTTAAACCCACTTTAACTTCGAAAAATAATCCTTAATCAATTCATTATGAACAAAATCCCTCGCTCACCTCGTTTTTATCAGTGACCCACCCTAATGAGCGTGCTAAATTTTTTCTAGATGAAATCCTGCCTGAGTCTTTTATTTTCCATCTTCCTGCTTCTCTTTTTTGGAGGGCTTGCCTACTTTTTCTGGGAGAGTAGTTCATCCCTAGAAGCCTCTCAAAAAAAGAGTGCCCCTAGCAACTTGCCGTCTGCTCCTTCACCTGCCGCCAGCCCAGAATCTTAAAAAACTTTCCCCCCTTCCAACATTTCCCCTAACACTACTGAAACCATGTATTTCCTAGGAATCGACACCGGAACACGTCGCACCAAAACCATCGTCCTCGATGTCGAGAGCGGTGAAGTTCTCACCGAAGCCAGCCTTCCTCACCAAAACATCGAAGGCCTCCCCGACGGCCACCACGAACAAGACCCCGTCGAATGGATTCGCGCCGTCGAAAGCACCATCACCACCTGTCTCGGCAACCTCAGCCAAGAACAACGCGAACAGATCCAAGGACTCGGCGTCTGCGGACAACAACATGGCCTCGTTGTCCTCGACGAAGGTGACCGCGTCATCCGCCCCTCCAAACTCCGCAGCGACACCTCCGCCAGCCGCCAAGCTGACGAGCTCAACCAAGCCTTCGGCGGCGCCCCCGGACTCATCGAAATGACCGGCAACCCCGCCCGCTCCAGCGACACCGCCGCCAAACTTCTTTGGCTCAAACAACACGAACCCTACCACTTCCAGCGCATCCAACGCGCCCTCCTTCCGCACGACTTTATCAACTACTGGCTCACCGGCACCTCCCGCTCTGAGTATGGAGATGCCTCCGCCACCGGACTCCTTGATGTAAAAACCCGCACTTGGGCCATTCCCCTCCTCGACTACATCGACCCCCGCCTCAAAGACATCCTCACCCCCGCCAGTTCCTCCCGCGAACCCCACGGCACCCTCCGCGAAGATCTTGTTAAAAAATGGCAACTCCCCGACAATCTTGCCGTCAGTGCAGGGAGCGGCAACCGCATGATGAAAGCGATTGCCTCCGGCAGTGTCGCCCCCGGAAGCATCACTATTGAGCTCGACTCCACCGC
This sequence comes from Pterothamnion heteromorphum, assembly GCA_032358295.1. Lineage (NCBI taxonomy): Eukaryota > Rhodophyta > Florideophyceae > Ceramiales > Ceramiaceae > Pterothamnion > Pterothamnion heteromorphum. The sequence continues at coordinate 6,044 of JAULBV010087776.1, read as the reverse complement.
CTCCATCTACGGCGTCAACGACGAGGCCCTCCACGATCCCCGCGCTGAAATCACCGCCCTCTGTGACGGCAACGACCGCTGGCTCTCCCTCTACCAAATCAGCAACGCCCTCTCCACCACCCGCACCGTTCAGCGCCACTACGGAGTCCAAAACGAACACGTCGAGGCCATCATCAACGGCGTCCAACCCGGTGCCGAAGGCATCCTCATGCTTCCCTACCTCAAAAACGAAGTCGCGCCCAAGCTCCCTGAAGCCTCCGGCAGCTGGCACGGCATTTCCGCCAACAACTTCACGCCGGCTAACATGATGCGCGCCTCCTTTGAAAGCATCGCCCTAGGTCTCTCCTACGGCCTCGAGCGGATGCGCGAACTTGGTATGGAACCCACTGAAGCCCGCCTCATCGGAGCAGGAGCTGACAGCGCCCTCTGGCGCCAACTCCTCGCCGACGCCCTCGGCATCCCCGTTAGCACCTCCAGCTTTGACAACGACCCCGCCCGTGGAGCAGCCATCCAAGCCGCCCATCAGCACAATCTTCACAACTTAGAAAACAGCGGAGTCGCCTCTCTCCACGAACTTACTGAGCAGCTTGCCCCCGCTAATGGCTTCACCCGCGCCGAGCCCAACAGCAAAAATCACGAAATCTACAACGACCTCCTCAACCGCCAACAATACCTCGTCGAAACCCTCCACGGCGCCGGCTTCCTCTAGGCCCATCAATCTACTAAAAGCCAAGGGGAGCACACGCTTCCAGCGTGTTCTTTTTTGCATCTTGCAGAAAAACAACTCATTCAACCTAACGAAGTGACTTCTCTTAAGAGGTTAGCCAACCGTTAATCTCTCCAGAACAAAGAACACTAGTTCACCAACAACATGCGCGTATTATTTTTAGGAACCGGAGACATTGCCCTCCCTGCCTTTTCCTCTTTGCTCGAGAATTCCGACCACTTCACCGTCGTCGGCCTTGTCACCCAACCCGACCGCCCCGTTGGTCGAAAACAAGAACTCACACCCCCCAAAATCAAAACCCTCGCTTTAGAAGCCGGCCTCCCCGTCTTTCAACCCGAAAACCTCGGCCAGCCTAAAACTTGGGAACCGCTCACTGACCTCAATGCCGACGTCTTTGTCGTGATGGCCTACGGACAAATTCTCAAACGCGCCTTCATCGAACTCCCCGAAGTCGCTTGCATCAATCTCCACGCCTCCCTCCTCCCCCGCTGGCGCGGTGCCTCCTGCATCCAAGCCGCCATCCGTGAAGGCGATGCCGAAACAGGCATCACCGCGATGCATGTCGTCCGCGCCCTCGATGCCGGTGACGTCATCGTCCGCAACCCCGTGACGATTGGACAAAGCGAAACAGGCGGCGAACTCCACGACCGCCTCGCCGAGCTCGCCCCACAAACAATGCTCAAGGCTCTCCACCATCTTAAAAAAGACGTCCCCGATAACTCCCCTCGCGAGCCGCAGGAAAAAGACCTCGTCACCTACGCGCCCAAACTTGGACGCGCCGACGGCCTCATTGACTGGACCCGCCCCGCGACCGAGATCGAACGCCTCATCCGCGCCAACGACCCTTGGCCTGGAACCAACACGACCTTTCTTGATTCCAAAAACCGCAAACGCCAACTCAAAATCTTTCCGCAAACCAAGGTCGTCAAAACCAAAGGAACACAGGAAGAGCCCGGCACGATTAGCACCACCGAAGAAGGAGCCGTCCACATCGCTTGCGGAGAAGGCAGCCTCCAAATCACGACCGTCCAACCCGACGGCAGCCGCCGTCTCGACATCAAAGAATTCCGCAACGGCCTCGGGGCCAGCGTCGAAGCTTTTGGGATCTAGCTCGAGTTTTATTCAGCCGCCAACCCAGCCACCACACGCCTGACCGCCTCTGGGTAAATACGGTGCTCCTCCACTTGAATCCGCTGGTGGAGGGTCTGGGCCGTATCGCCCTCTAAAATGGGCACCGTGGCCTGCAAAACAATCGGCCCCGTATCCATTCCCTCATCCACAAAATGCACCGTGCAACCGGATTCTTTCGCTCCATCTTGCACCGCCTGTTCCCAAGCAAATAGCCCTGGATAAGCCGGTAAAAGAGACGGATGAATATTAAGAATGCGCTCTGGAAAAACCTCCAACAAAGGCCGTCCCACCAAACGCATAAAGCCCGCCAAGCACACCACCTCTGCACCTGCCTCTTTCAAAAGGGCCGCCACCTCCGCCTGTGCCTCCGCAGGGAACTTCTGCTTAAACCCCCGGCAATCAATCACGCCTGTCTTCAAGCCTGCCTTCTTTGCTCGCTCTAGAATAAACGCATCCGGGAAGTCAGACATCACGAGAACAATCTCTGCCTCCAGTGCGCCCGATTCAATCGCATCAAGGAGGGCCTGCATATTCGACCCCGACCCTGATCCTAGAACACCTAACTTAATCATGCGTTTAGTTAAGGGCTTCCGCATCTAAGCTCAACACTATTTCTACGCCCAACAAAAAAACCTCCCTCCGCAAAAGATTACGAAGAGAGGTCCAAACAAAAATCAATCTATGTCGCTATCGCTTACGGCGAAGCATCGTGAGGCTTCCCAAAGCTAGGAGCACAGCTGACGTAGGCTCAGGCACGGTGGAAGCCGTATAACCAAAGGAGGACAAAAACTCACGCCCACCCATCGCATCATTCAAATCATGGAAAGTCGTGTCATCGTCACCCACCGCTATCAAAGCGTGCCGGACCGAGGCACTCGGATCAACAAAACCAATATGGCGCGTCGTGTGGTTTCCATTTCCCGTAAAGTCATAGCCACCCGCCGTCTCCGCAGAACCACCGAAAGTTTGATCATAGGCAACTCCATTTAAGGTGAACACATCAATGTTTTGACGAGCGATCTCATTGTAAGCCGCATCAAGCAACACGATCACCGCATAGGCACGGCCAGAACCATCAGCACCTGGATTTGAGATATTGCCTACCGTCGGGTTTAATCCACTATCAGGAACGCCCGTCTCTAAATCACCAAAGAAAGCACCAAAGGCGTCCACATTTTGGTTAAAGGAAAACAACTGCGCATTAGGTGTTGTGGTCGAACCCGATCCGTTGTTGTTCACGTTATTGAAGTAAGGCCCCACATAACCCGAAGTTGTTGGTGATACATCTTGAGCGACACCTGAATGGCTCCCCAACATCGTTCCTACATTGGTATCGAATACATCATTGCTAACATTCCCATCGTCCTTCCAGTTCACCTCCCTTACTGTCGCACTCAGAGATCCACCAAAATTCAAGGTCATCGTATCATTTTGACCGTTCGAGCCAGCAGATCCTGTAGAACCAATCGTATCAGATACACCGCCAAAGCTCCCTGTGGTCAGGCTGGTTGCTGAACTTGCTCCGACAATAAAGCTACTATCAAGTCCCGTCGTCGCAGCTTGTGTGCTTCCTTCTCCAGAAATGTAAAAGGTCTGCGCGTTAACAATACAAGGGCTGATTAAACAGGCGAGCCCAAGCCCAAAATGGAGTTTTTTCATGTGGTATAAGGTAGTAATTACGTAAATTTATACCTTATTTAAATGAAATGTCAAGCTAGGTTAAGTAAATTTAACGCATCCACTCTCCAAATCATACTTGGCTCCAATAATGCGCACCGCTCCACTCTGCACCTTCTCAGCCAATGGTCCGGTCTCCAGCGCTTTCACCGACTGCTCTACATTCGCAAGCACTCCCTCCTCGACTTGGTCAGTAGAAAGCCCCAGCACCGCTGGTTTAATCGTCTCCACAATTTCTCGTAAATTCTCAGAGATTCCCTCAATGGGTTTCTCTAGATCACTCAACGTGGCCTGCACCGCCCCACAGCATGAATGGCCTAAAACCACCACCAGCGGGCAATCAAAATTCTCCACCGCATACTCCACGCTCCCCGCTTGCGTTGGCGTCACAATATTTCCAGCCACCCTGACCACAAACAAATCCCCCGGCGCTTGATCAAAAACAACCTCCACCGGAACGCGCGAATCAGCACATCCCACCACCACCGCAAACGGATTTTGGCCCCCACTCAATTGCTCTAAAAGCCCTGTTTCTCCACGGTTAGTCCGACCATTTGACTTAGCAATAAAACGAGCATTTCCCTCTTTTAAAAGTTCAAGAGACTTTTCCGATGAACGAGTAGATTCAGCTGACATGCCCACACATTCCCTCAATATTCTCTCTCGATCAACCGAAAAGATTCACCGAGAAAATCCCTTGTCCCTGTTACATCTAACCGCTAGTCTGACCCCCAAGTTCGACAGGTGATCACTCTGATCCACTAACGAATTTTCTATATAAACAACCCCCCTAAAAAAATGGATGAATTAAAAAACAAATTGATGGAACAACTCGGTCTTGATGAAGGCGTCAGTAACAAAGCAGTCGAAATCGTTCTCGGTTTTGTAAAAGACAAACTCCCTGAGAACATGCAAGGCATGGTCGATAGCGTCATCAACGGCGAAACACCTGACGTCGGTGGTATGGGCGGCATCATGGATGCAGCCAAAGGAATCTTCGGCGGCGACAAATAAGCCAATCCGAAAGAAGATTCTTTAAACAATAAACTTCCAAACCCGACTGTGCTCAAGCATCGTCGGGTTTTTCTATTTATCTTGTCCAAGTTTTCAGACTGAGTGCACTTTATCTCTATTCTCCCGCAAAGTCGCTAAGGCGCAAAGATTGAAGAAAAAACTTTGCGTCTCTGCGCCTTTGCGGGAGGTTTCAGTCATCAGGGAGTATCGATCCCAGTCCCTACACCAAATAAGAAGCCAGCTCATCAACGAGCAACTTCCCCCGCCCGACAGCGCGCAAATGCGTCTCCGTTTTCTCGGCCAGTTTCTCCTCAATGAGCACCCCCATCGCTCGCTCATTCTCCGCTTCAAAATACTCCAAGGGCACCCCCTGTGCGGTGCGCATCAGCAGGGCAATCCGCTCCAGCCGTAGTCCTTCTTTCCCGATCTGCTCCTCATTATCAAGCGCGTGACCCACCGTCTCCACCCGATTTAAATACTCCGCTGTATCTGGCACATTTTGCGTGCGGCACTCCCCAATCGTCGAAACTGCCGATGGCCCAAGTCCAAGATATGGACGCCCTTCCCAATAGCCACGATTATGCACCGACTCCCGCCCTGGTTTTCCGTAGTTGGAGGTCTCGTAATGGCCAAAGCTCGCCGCACCAAGGAGTTCGTCGGCCAATAAAAAATGATCCGCATTTCGGTCCTCGCACTCGTCCAAACGCCCTGCCGAAAGGGCCTCTAGAAACGGGGTATCCTCCTCGTAAGTCAGGTTATAAGCCGACACATGATCAGGGTTGAGCGCAATGACCCGCTCCAGTGTCTCCCGCCAGTCCGCCAACGTCTGCCCAGGGATAGAAAACATCAAATCCACATTCACTGCCTGCATCCCCGCCGCGCGTAAAATCTCAAAAGCCTCCACCGCCTGCGCAGGTGAGTGATCACGCCCCAGCGTCTTGAGCACGTGTGGAGCAAACGACTGCACTCCTAATGAAACCCGTGTCACGCCCAGCTCCACCATCAGCTCTGCCTTTTCTTTTTTAAAGGTTGCGGGATTAGCTTCCATCGTCACCTCTGCCACCTCGCTCAAGTCAAGGACCTCGCGCAGACCCTCAAAGAGTCGGCGTAAATGTTTGCGCGATAAAAGCGACGGCGTCCCGCCACCGAGGTAAAGGGTCTCGATCTTTTCAAAGTTCCCCTCCTCCTTCAAGCGCATCGCCCGCCACTGGGCCTCCGTAATGACCGCCTCCACAAATCTCCCCAGATCTGTTCCACCCGGCTGATGTTTATAAAACGAACAATACGGACAAATTTGGTGGCAAAAGGGAATGTGCAGATAGACAAGCAAAGCCCCGTCACCCTAGAACCAAACGCCAAAAAAGCAACACCGCGTCAGCGATGTTGCTTTTGTTTAAATCGCGGTCCTCTAGTTTTACTTCTGGAGTTGCAGGCGTGTCACGCGGCCAGTCGAGTTCCAGTCTTGCACGTAGAGGTTGCCATCTTTGTCAAAGGA
>JAULBV010086665.1:0-17020 GCA_032358295.1 Pterothamnion heteromorphum | reverse complement strand
CGGAGTTGGAAAGGGCGGCCGCCGAGCGTGCGTGAAAAGTCGTGCGCGAGTTTGGCGTAGGTGGCGTGCTTGGTCGGAGTTGTGTGGGGCGGCCGCCGCGTGTGTGCGAACGGTCGAGCACGGGTTTGGGGTCCGTGGGATTCTTGGTCGGAGTTGGAAAGGGCGGCCGCCGAGCGTGCGTGAAAAGTCGTGCGCGAGTTTGGCGTAGGTGGCGTGCTTGGTCGGTGTTGCGAAGTGCGGCCGCCGAGCGTGCGTGGAAGGTGGTGCGCCGGTTTGGAGTTGCTGGTGTTCTTGGTGGGAGTTTAGTAGGGCGTGCACGAGATGTGCGGGAAAGGTCGAGCGCGGGTGGTGGTACGTGGCGTGCTTGGTCGGAGTTGATAAAGGGCGGCCGCCGAGCGGGCGTGAAAGACATGCGCTTGTTTGGGGTTTCTCGGGTTTGGAGTTGAGCAGGGCGGCCGCCGGGTGTGCGCGAAAGGTCGAGCGCAGTTTTGGGGTACGTGGGCATCTTCGTCGGAGTTGTATAGGGCGGCCGCCGAGCGCTCGTGAATGGTCTTGCGCCGGTTTCGGGTGGGTTGCGTCCATGTCCGGACTTGATCACGAGGGCCGCTGCGCTTGCGCGAAAGCTCGGTTGCGTGTTTGGGGTTGGTCTTGTTCTTGGTGCTATTTGACATCGGGGGCCGCCTTGCGTGCGCTGAAGTGCGTGCGCGGGTGTTGGTGTAGTTGAAGTTCTTGGTCGGAGTTGAGAAGGACGGCCGTCGGGTGCGCGCGAAAGATCTTGCGGGGGTTTGGGGTTTCTCGGCTTCGTAGTCGCAGTTGAGAAGGGCGCCCGCCGCTCGTGCGCGAATGGTCGGGCTCGGGTATCGTGTGGATTGCGTGCTTGGTCGGAGCTGAGGTATACGGGCGCCGGGCTAGCGCGAAAGGTCGGGCGGGTGTGGGGTTTCTTGGGTTCTTCGTGACAGTTGACATAGGCGGCCGCCGGGCATGCGCTGAAGAGCGTGCGTGGGTTTGGGGTACGGCAGGTTCTTTGGTCGGAGTCCAGAAGGGCGGGCGCCGGGCGTGCGGGAAACATCGAGCGCGGGTTTGGGGTTTCACGGGGTTCTTGGTCACAGCTGAGAAGGGCGGCCGCCGGGAGTCCGGGAAAAGTCCGGCGCTGGTTTGGGATTCGTTACGATGTCGGTTGGTCGTGAAATGCCCGCATCCACTTCGTGTTTGGAAATTTGAGTCAGGGCGGTTTTAGTGCAACGTGTCGAGGCGCCAGGTCCTCGGCAATGGTGATTCTAATTCTTTTGCCGCCCTCCCCCATCCCCCCCGCCACCGGGGAGCTAGCATTTCATAGTATCAAGGCGGCCGCCGGGTGTGGTTCAGTGATAGTGTTGCCAAAGTATCATGGAGTACTGGTAGACCGGAGGTAATAAGTGGTCCTAAATTTTACCAATCTTGGTCTCCAGGTGCACTGCGGTCAGTGGAACACACGTCTGCCAGTCCTTATTATATATAAAATGGTATGGGCCAATGGCTATACATATTCTGTTCCCACTTCCCCGTTCCACGTGTACCTCACCAAGGCACTGTACGTATATTTTTCTTTTTCTTTCACGTGAATGTGAGCTTTTTGAATAATATTATGTGCAATACAGGGCTGCAGTGTTCGGTAGGATCGCACAGTGCAGAATAATACCATAATAACCGATAAAAAAATTATCATACAATACATGCTGACAGTTCCGCAATTATTATTCTATTATTCTTCACCTTTTAATTTTGTAGGAAGGGTACACCGGCGCGTACAGTCCACATATTCTTCTTCATGCTTACCACGTGTCAAATATCCCCGGGCCATTCCTAGTTCTTAATGGTTGCGCAGCCTGGGAGATTCCACTGGGGATACGAGATTCCCCGTAGAATCCCCGTAGGTTCCTAGACACGTGTTTAGGTGTCAACCCCATACGACCGTCGCCACTAGGATTGTACCGTTTGTCACTAGAATTCCAGTACCTTGTGAAATAAAATAGTTCCGCCGCCGCGTCGCCGCTTACTTGTCCACCCCACGATCCCGATCCCCGCCCTCAACGCGCCGTCCCCGTCCCTTCCTTTCCCCCATTTCTTCCAAGTGTTCCCTGCCACGACCCTCATGTCGCCGTCCAAGCCGAGAAAAACCGCCCGTATGACGACGGGCCCGCCCCGTCGCGTCTCCGGGCCCCGTCACACTGCAGAGGCCAGAACGGCGACGCGCACGGCCCGCACGGGCAAAGACCGCCGCCCCAGGTCCGCTTCTGCCGTCGGGTCCGTGGCCGCTGTTGCGTCGCCGGCCGCCGCCCGCAAACGTCCCGGTGCGCACCCGCTCCCGTCTCCCGGTGAACCCAGCCCGCCGCGGCGGGTGCCCGCGGGCAGCGCCGCCGTTGCCCCCTCCGCATCGGGTCCGGCTGTGTTGAGTCCGACGCCCCGTACCGTTCGTGACGTCCCGGCGGCCGCCGTCGCTGTTCCCAAGTCCACCCCGGCTGGATCCATGCAGCAGCACGTTGCAGCCGCCTCCGACAAGGCCGGCCCCATGGCTGGCTCTGTATGTTCGCCCACGGGCTACGCTGAAGTGGTACTGCCTGCCGCGGCGCCGTCTGCCAATCTCGCCCCCGCGGTGGCTTCTGTGCCTGCACCTGCCTCGCCGCCGCCCGCAACGTTGACCTCTACCGTGATGTCGGCCACTGCCGCTGGCTCGCCGCCGGCTTCTGTTGCCTCGGCGCCCGCAGCAGTGCGGCCGCCCGCGACGACCGTGACGATTACCAAGGTGAAGTCCCCTTCCGTCGCTGATAATGTTACCCGCACGCCGTCCGCCGCACCCTCGCCGGCCGCAGGTTCAATGGCGCCCACAGCGCCGGTGGCCGCCGCTTGTACATCTCCCAACACCGCCGCATCGCCGGCCGGCACCCAATCCGCCGCCCCATCGCCCACCGCAGCCGCATCGCAGGCCGGAAAGCAGTCCGGCGCCCCATCGCCGGTCGCCCCTGCCTTGGCGCCCACAGCGTCGTCGCCCACGCACTGCACGACGCCTACCGCCGCCGACTTTACGACCGGCACGTCTACGCCCTGTATGAAGCCTACCGAGGCCGCCTTGCCGGCAGGCACGCCTTCCGCCACGATCTCGCCAGACCCCACGTCCTTGGCGCCTACGGCATCGGCGGCCGCCGCCTGTACACCGCCAAGCTCCGCTGCTTTGTCGACCGGCACGCAGTCCGCGAAGCCATCGCCGACAGCCTCTGCTTTGCCGCTCACAACGCCGTCGCCCACGCACTGTACGACGCCTGCCGTGGCCGCCTTACCGGCCGGCACTCCTACCGCCACGCTATCGCCAGCCGCCACATCCTTGGCGCCCACGCCATCGGCGGCCGCCGCCTGTACATCGCCAAGCACCACTGCTTTGCCGGCCGGCACGCGTACATCCCCCGCACGAGCTATCCGCGTGCGTCTGCGCTCCGTGCCCATGCCAGCTGATATGGTGTACAACATGAGTCGCAAGAAGAAGCCGGCCGGCACCGCACACAAGCCACTTCGCAGGCCTGCAGGCGCGCATCTACCGGGAGTGGGTCGGGTTGGTGTTGCCGAAGTGCGTGAAGTCGACGTTGCCCGACTGACTGGGGTAGCGGAATGGCTCACTTTGCCAGTGCAGTCGATGGGTTACACTGCTTTCGTCGAAGAACAGGCCTGGCTTCGTCCTGACCTGTCAAGGTTTCGTCAACTGGAAGTTGGGTACGGCCGACAGGTGGCAGTGAATGCGTGGACACGATTCTCACAAGGCCATCCATGGTTCCAGATTCCGTTCGAACTGCGAGCTTCCCGATCCTTCGCGAGAGACGAACTGGAGGTGCTCTATGTGGACCACATGCGCAAGTTTATCGATTCGGCGGCCGCCAAAGGAACCCTTCGAGCGTCAAGCATACCTCTGTTCACCGTAGGTGATGCACTCCTCAGCCGCTGGTGGAGTAGCCCCCGGTTCGACGCCATGCTCATCCAAGAAGCTGCATGGAGAGTTGAGCATGACGCATTTATTCCAGGAGACGCCTACGACCTTCCCGTTCGGCGTGGGAACAGTGATCCGCTATGGGCCGTGTACCCCCGCCTGCCATCCTGGTTCGGCCAGGATTTTTTCCCAGCATCCGTTCCTCTCCCAACACCTCTTTGTGTGTTCTATTTCCACACGGAGCTCTTGGCGGCCGCCACAACAGACGAAAGGGCGATGTGGGAGAGAATAGTGGAACTTGAGTTTGCCCTACTCTTTGCGTCCGGCTGGTGGCATGAGGCGGGGCGGGGCCATCGCGCCCATTTGGTACCTGACAGCACTATCCAGTGGCTGTCGGAGCGACTTGAAGACATCCCTGTGGACCCCGATACGCCATACGGCGAAAACAGGCAGACATCTTTCCAGTGGATAGCCGCTCGGATGCGGGACGCGAGCAAGTTGCGTGACAATGCCGTGAACCGCATTTCCTACCCGGGTACGGACCTAGACGACACTTACTTCGCTTGGGTGGAGTACGGCACAGGGTTCTTGAACAGGGCGGAACCAGCCGGCCGGCATTTTGAACGCAGACTCCCGCACCGCCATCTGAGGGAGTTGGGGGTTGAACTTGATGAATATGGCTCGCAGCCTCGCATCAACAGACGCCGCCCGGTACCTACACCGTTTCGTACCTCGTCTCGTCCTCTCCAACGCCCAAGGATCGATCACACGGTCGCTAACGCACGCAGTGCACACATCCGGCGCATCCCGGCACGAACTCCACCGCTTTCCCCACCGGTATGCTCAGGCAGGGATGAGTACCGATTCTGCGACCCGTACCCCGCTCGGCCGAGATCACCAGTGCCGCGCCCAAGCGGCTGTGTACAACGCTTCCCTGACCCGTACCCGGATCGGCCGAGGCCTCCGGTGCCGCGCGCAAGCGGCTGTCTCCAACGCTACCCTGATCCATACCCCGCTCGGCCGAGTTCACCTCCACCTCGTGCGACGGGCCATCAGCACCGCTTTCGTGATCCGTATCCTGCTCGGCCGAGTTCTCCTGCACCGCGAACGACCGGCTACCAGCGCCGACACCATGATCCGTATGAATCTCAGCGTGCTCCTGCCAGACTCACTGGTGCCTCCCGTTACCCCCAAGTTCACGTCCCGCAGCGCCGAAGGACTCCGCCACCGGTATCTTTCCACGGCGTCGGGTTCAGCGGAGGCCGCATCCCTCGCCCCCGCATGTCCCGTACCCAGGCCAACGTCGTCGCGGACAGGGAACAGACCGACTTCCGTGTCGTGCGGGCCGCTTCTGTTGTCTCAGACGAATAGTTAGAAGAATAGCCCGAGGTATGCACCGAATAAAGACATGCGTTTCATTGTACCTGGATCTTGAAGTCGTAACTCGCGGGCGGGACATTGACGGCCGAACTGCTAAGCCACTTTTGGCAGCATGTGCCTGGGACGCAGTGGGTACATAGTGGTGCTCGGCGTGCCACGCCGACCTGCACTATCCGTTCTTACTTTGCAAGATAGGCGGCCGCCGTGCGATACCGGGCTTCAGTCTGCGTCCCGGACTACGTGATGCATGCCAGTCACCTGCCTCGGCCGCAGCACAGAGCCGAGTGTTGGAGGCAGACGAAGATGGCACGCACACGTGGCAAGCTTCCACGGCGCGTGTACGTCCCTTCATCCACGCACGCGGAATAATATACGCAACGCGGCACGCTACTTCTATTATCATCCGGTTAGCGCACGATCTCACACCAACAGTACGGTACGTACGTTGAGATCGTCATCTCGAGCGGAGTACTCGCCACAGAAATAAATCCTTGCAGACGTGGCGGGACTCAGTGCACCACTGCCGTGCCGAACATTTGAAAAACGTCTTACACATTGGCCCGACAGATTGGCCCGACCGAAGCACTGTACGGAAGCGAGACGCACGCTACGGTTTTCATTGCTGTGAACATTGCTGTATTCCAAACCACTATAGCATTGGTGTACTGCATTCCTTTATACATCTTGAGCCATGCTACGAAACGTCTAATTCATTCGACCGACGTGGGAGGTTGGATGCCACGCTCAGTACTCACAGACTGTCTGTGCTTTCCGCACGAAGCGGACGATACTTCTGCAGAAGTCGGGCATGCCCGACAATACCCCGAGAACGGCCGTAACCTATGCGTAGGGTCCATAACGGTGGCGATGGGCCCGTCGCCAACGCTATGGACCCTATAGTACGCATTGAGCACAGGTTGATCACCATCCCGGGATGCTGATGTATGCATAGTACTTATGCATAGACGGCCGTCCTGTCACACAGGACACGCAGTGGTCTTAACCAGCGTGATGCGGAGTACCGTGTGACGAATATAAACATGTAGACGTCCGCTTCGGACTACATGTGACAATACATAATAATGAACATATCAGATCGACAGATTTACGCGGCCGCGTACTGCCCATACTGCATTTACTTCTTCATCCGCCATACGGGATAGAAAACCATCCACTGCGTTCCCCGTGCCAAGCACCGCGTGAACCCACAGGCGGCCGCCTACGCACACACTTCAGTAACACATCATACGTTATGTCTCATTTTCGGAGAACGTCACAATATATACTCTGCGGTTCTACACCGACTATGACAACGTCCACGTTGACTGAATCGATTCAGAGATCTCTGACAATGTGGCACGTTCCATCGACATGTTCGGGCATGCCCGAACATGATAAGCTCAACGGCCTGCAGGCCGTTCAGGTTATCAACGGCATAGGCCCCTGGATACGTGCTGTAGTATTTGCCGCGGCAATGACCGACGCGACGTTGCGTCGCGTGTGCGACGGCCCACACTGCACCGGCCACTGCGTACCACAGTGGCCATACATCGCGGACGGCATTAAGACACAGGCGGCCGCCTATCCACCATGCTCGTAATTACTTCTGCAGAAGTATTTACCACTGCCCCGGTGCACTGGGAGACGCAACGCGAGTGAGCGAATTGGGCCTCCCACTACGCAGACCACTGCACTCGTCCGAGCAGTTTTCATGATGCAGAAGATTCAGTGATCAGAAGTCTCCACGCTCACTCCGCGCGTAGTTGTATTTACTCTACGAAATCAGCGCCTACCACCCAGCGCTCAGTCGCACTGACCGTCTGGCACGCGCGCGCCTACCCCCATATTTTACAAGTCGTCATGATATATATCCGCGCAGTCCAGTCGATAGGGACAGGCGGCCGCCGATCACGTTCAAATTTTGGACGTCGGCTGTGATTAACAGCCCTGCACTCAATTCTATGTAATACGTGGCAGGGATTTATCCGTGGAGGCGGTTCAGTTGGCAAGTCGAGCAGCAATTGGCTTAAATAATCCGGAGTGGATTACCCGTATCATTTAGCCGCCGTCACCGATCCGCAAGGCCCGAAGTTTTATTGCGCAAAGTACTACATTGCTGTACTCATGCAACGTTTACTGTGCCTATATCCCTGAATATGCGGTTACTGTATGGTACTGTCGGAATACAGTACGTGAACACGTGCGCCAAGTCACCTCCAGCCAGCACCGGTACTGCAGTAAACATCGGCTGCCCATTCCATGGCCTCGACACCTACCGAGAAGTACCCTGTACATTTGAGAGGCACGAACAGACTTCAACCCACACGTACCCGACATGATGCTGCCCGAAACATGCACAATTCTATGTGCGAGTCGCGACTGCATCTTCCGATTCACTCACAGCACGCGCCCACGTCCTCCAAAAGTGCAAACCGCGGCCGCGTGACCCACAAACATCGCCTGCACGTCGGACAAGCCGACCGCACCGACGCAACAAAGATCGCCTCGCAGCCGCGTCGTGCCCCCCGACGCACCCAGCAAACCAAGCCGACGCCGCTTCATTGCGCTCAGCAACCTACGTCGAAAGGTGCAAAACGCGGCCACGTCCCCCACCAACATCTGCCGCACGTCGGAAACGCCGACCTCACCGACGCAACCAAGATCGTCTCGCGGCCGCGTCGTGCTCCACGCCGCCTGCACGCACCACACCAAGGCCACGCTGCTCCGTCCTACTCACCCAACCACGTCGTCAAGGGCAACACGCGGCCGCGTCGTCCACCACCCACATCGCCCGCACGTCACACACGCCGGCCACACGAAGGCCACCAAGTTCGACACGCAGCGGCGTCTTCCTCACGTCGCCCGCGCCTACCTCACCAAGCCGACGCCGATTCGTCCGCTCACCCGCCCACGTCGAGAACTGGAACACGCAGCCGCGTCCACCGCCACACTCAGTGTGAGCGGACCGCTCGCACGTGGGACACGCCAGCCGCACCGACGCGACGAACATCGATCTTGTCGATCGAGAAGGAGCCATGTCGACGTCCACGCCACCGATACCAAGCACACCAACAACAAGTGCAGCACGCCCATGCGTTCTCCTCCACACCACCCGTACGTCGGACACGCCGGCCACATGGAAAAGGAAAACAAGATCGACACGCGGCCGCTTCGTGCTCTACGCCGCCCACACGAACCACATGAAGTCGACGTCGCTGCGTCCGAATCACTCCCCGCATGCACCCACGTCGTGCACAAGTGCAACACGCTGCCTCTTCATCCGCCATACCGCCCGCACAACAGACACGAGGGCTCCACCGAAATGGCAAACAATATCGACAAGCGGCAGCGTCGTCCTCCACGCGTCGAATACCAAGCACACCAACCCGAAGCCCTTCCGGCTCCAACGCTTCCTACACAAGTGCGTCGGACTCGCGGCCGATTCGTCAGACATGCACCACCAGAGACGAAGTTCGATCATGCGGCCGCGTCGTGCTCCACTCTGCCAACAGCAACGGTACAAAGCCCAAATACTGATCGCACCGTGCGGTGACGCATCCTTACATACATGTATGTGCGTCCGACTCGCGGCCGCGACCTCGGACATAACGCTCGCATCCACAACTGGCATCAACTGCACACGCTGGCCGTACTCCTTGAAGAAGTACGGAAGATGTTCTTCGGCAATCTCCCTGTTGGGTACAACCACCTTTCCTGCCCACACCAGCACGCCATCGATCACCCACGGTTTACGTACCGCCCGCGTCGTCCGTCGTCGGACACGCCCGCCGCATCGACAAGACAAAAATCATTGACGGGCAGTCGCGTCGTCCGACCAAGCCCAACCGCTGCCCAATCCACTCTTCCGCCTCACCATATTGAACTTGGAGACGAAGTACGCCGCCAGCACGGACCACATACCTACATACGTCCAAGACGTGGGTGGTTCGTGCTCCACGTAGCCAACACCAAGCATGCAAAGCGCATAATCTGCCAGCAGCAATGCTTCGCACACAATGTCGTCCCACTCGCGGCCGCGAACTCCAACACGCCGACCGCACCCAGCACACACACCATCCTGCATTTCGTAACCAAGTGCGACACGCCGGCTCGTCTGACACGCAGGCTAACCTCACTGGCGCCTGTGGCCCAGGCCCATGTGCTGCTGGACCCGGATTCCCACATAGCACAGGGCAACCGTGACGTACCCCTCGCGTTCTTCCGCATGAAGAGGTGTAACGAATGCAGCACGCCTATCCCGCTCGCTTGCTTCTGGCAGTGGACGTGCTCGACGGACTTGTGCGCTTCGCTTCAGGAGCTTTTTCTATTGGGCAGGTGCGACTCTGGGACGGTGCGTTGGTGTGCGGATCACGACTACTATATTCATGTTCGGAATGTTATTCGACGATCTGGGATTCGATAAAGGCCGGCCGTTCGAGGCTCGGGACACATGTGTGCAGACCATGCATCGCGACCGCGGTCGCAAACGCATTTGCACGACCGAAGTGCAAGTATAAGAACATGCCGGCCGGCTGGTATGGAGCAGGAAGAACGTGTGAAGATGTCGTGCAACGCAAGTGTTTCATCGATACGGTGTACGCGTCTCGACCGTTGACAGAAGTGAAGTACAGGTACAAGTCTAAGTCAAAGCCGGGCGGCTGATGTTCTTCGCACGACCTCAGTGCCGACGACTACCGCGAATCGTTCCGTTCCGTTCCGAGAAGCACATTGAAAGTCTGAGAATAAGGAAGTCACCTGGTTTGCATCGCAGTAATCCATCTCGACCGTTCGCACAATCGTACCCCAAGGTTGCGAATATGCCGGCCGGCCGTTCGAGACACGCAATCCATCTGTGAAGACCATGGACAAGGTACGCCTTCCGTGGAGAGTACCGGCAACAACCCTTCTGTCAGTACCACTCTTTCGTGTTCATCGGGAACATCGCGACCGTTCGCACGACCGAACTTCAAGTCCAAGAACATGCCGGCCGGCTGGTATGTGACTCTAAATTGGACGCGACCGCTCAGAACCATTGGTGAAATATCTGATTTTCTGCCATGGCTGATGTGGTCAGAAATCGTTGTGATTGCGCGCGTACTTCTGCAAACGCAATTCGAAAAATTTCGTCGAAGAGTCGTGAACCACGCCGGCCGGCACATCTTGAACCGAACAGCTCCACTCTTCTGGACCACCACGTCCCGCTTCACATAGTCCGCTAGGAACACGACACCCAACCGGTCAAGTGCTGTGACGCATGGATCGCGAACGACGTTCACGGCAACGTGTGAGGGAATCTACGTACGCCAACTACAACGGTCGACACAACTTCGCGGGGTCCCTCCCAGCGCTCGACCCGGATACTATAGCGTCAAACGCTCGCCGTCGGGAAGAGCTGTCGAACGTACTCTCGCAAGAAACGAAAGCAAGGAAACGTGCTCGCCTGGACGCTCGTCGTCGGTCCGATGAAACAAGTGAGGGGCACCGACGACACACTTCTCCGACCCAGTTAATTGCAGAAGTTGAGGATGAATTGCCGGCCGGCAGTGGGACTCCGCGTCGAAGTGAGTCAACTTTATCCATATGTGTCATGGGCGACACAGTACGTACGGGCGGAGGAGTGGCACACCTTTCCATGGAGCAAGATTCAGAAGACGACGACGAAGTGGACTTATTGCAAGGTACGGCTGTATGCGTTGACGATATTTTCGACGGAAGTGGGCAAAACGTGGACGACGAACCGCCGCAGACAAGGGGGATCATGAAACGCATGCGTACGGTGATGTCTTGGGAAGCACTGTTGGCATTTCTATGCATCAGTGGACCGACAAGATTGACTGCGTCCCAGTACGTTTTCTTCGCGGCCGCGGTACAAAGTGCGAACGAAACCATCAGAATGAAGACGTACAAAACGATAAGAGGGAGATTGTGGACTGAGCTTCTCCAGCACTGCTTCCCGCATAGTACTGCGATGCACGTCCGCGACACTCCACACGTTCCCGGCCGGGCTTCATTGAGACCATCAGTTTTAACTGTCAACGCTGGGTACAAGCCTCCGCTCGATGTGGTACGAGTGGTTCCCCCATCTGCGTGGGCGAAGCTGGACATATCTTCGTATCAGTTTTACAGCGAGGTCTACGAGAATCCTCACATCAATGACGATGACTTCGTATCCATCGAGAAGGCGCGCATCGTTCGGAGACGGGCGGCCGCCATTGGTATGGAACTTACATTATGGGGACTACATCGGAACGCTGTAGTGGAATGCAGGTCAGGGGACAATGTGAGCATTCCGTGCTCAAGACGGCCGTCTGCGCACTTCGGGCCAAGTATCGAAGAACAAGGTTGGGATGTTCGGCCCAGTAACGGTTCACAAAGTGCTGTTGGTGTGATCGGGATCGTGGGGGACTTGTGGATGGTAACTGGAAATGACCGTGATCGCGACGCACCAGAAATCAATGACCGAGACTGGTCCATTCAAGAAAAGTTGGTGTACAATGCTCTTCGTCGTGCTCCTGCATCTCTTGGACCAAGTGTTTCTTCTGCAACTCTGCCGGCCGGCTCGAATCAGCGCCGCTCTGTGGTACGTCCGGTCCCACAATCCAGTCGCATTCCGCAGATTCAGATTACAGTACAGAAGTCCCTTACTCCGCATAAGGTCTTCATTCACCCAAGTGACGTTTGCGTGTTCATTCGCCCGGCACGTGAACCGAATCGGGTAAGTTCAGTCTGCGTCCTGATTGCGTCAGTCATCGCTCACAGCAATGGAGATCCTGCAGAAAGACTGCTATGGATAGATGTAACCCAACTCGAGAGCAACCCCGGGGCAATGAACTCAGTCGCAGCTGCAAACGTCACAGGAATTCCTCACTTACATGGCGGCCGCCAATTTGACTCCTCGGAAATGCGCGATACAATACGCAACAAGGGCTTCCTCCCGTCCGGTGAGCGATATGTCGTCTACCGTGTAGCCTTGTATGGTGACGGCTTCAAGCAACACAAGTCCCTCTCTGACACGAGGTCAGTAGGTGGGGTTTACATGCTTCCGCTTGGTCTCTCGGTTGAATCAAGGCGTTCAAGTGCAGCAGTGAGGGTCCTCACACTTGCACCGCACTCGCAGTGCATGAACGATGTCATGTCACTGGTTTTAGACGATCTGGCGGCCGCCGCGTCTGAAGGTGTCACCGGTACAGATCCGCATGGCCGTCGTGTGCGAATCTTCGTTGATCCGGTCACTTTCTTTGGCGATTATCCGGCGGCCGCCGCCACATCAGATGTCATAGGTCACACGGGCAACGTGTTCTGCACACATTGCACTATATCCAGGCGGAGAAGAACATCCAAGGCCGAAGTACTGTACACTGCAGAAGTGCACTCCCGGAGGCTGGGTTTCATGAGGTTTGACGAACGGCGGCGTCTCATCAGGTCCATGAACCCGTCCGTTGAGAAGAAGAAAGCGCTCGGGTTGAAGCCGATACGTGCGGGCTCTGTTCTCGACCTGCCTTGTGTCGCTCTCGCGGATAAGCTCATGGCGGGCCCCAAAACCCCACAAGATGACGTCGGCGTTAACGTTGTGGATGCCATGTTCGACTCGTCCTTGTCAGCGGCCGCTGTACCCGACCATTTGCTGACTGGGCTTGCGAAAAACGTGTTGCACCTGGCCTTCCAGGAACTGGAATCTGACTCTGTAAGGTTACGTGTGGAATTGCAGATCTTGTCCACTGCGGCCGCAAATGGATTGCCTATACAAGGCGGTTTCATTCGATGGGAGAAGTCTGGACGTTGGAGGGGCCTGCTGAGCGTGACAATGTCTACGACCTTTTGTCTTCTCCTATGCAGCGCACCTGTGTTTGATGACATATACGAAACGACGGATGACCGTGTCTTTCAACTGCCGAGGAAGCTGCAGAGCCTCATCGCGAACGTATACTACGTACCTTCCAAGGCTGTGGATGGACAGGAATTGTACGCGTCATTCACGGGATCCAGTGAAGACTTGTACTATGGAGAGGTCAATCGACTGTGCTCTGAATTTGTATCTTTGGCGGCCGCCATTATTGAAGAAAAGGGTGATCGCGCGAAAGTTATCGACAAACCAAACGGCCATCGGGCCGTCGAACTCTGCGTGCACACAATTCCGAACTTCGGTCACGCATCAAACTGCTCCGAAATGGTTCTTGAAATGTACCACCAGGTGTTGAAGGACTGGCTCGAAAAGAACACGAATAGGGACTCACACATCACGGCCGTGGAACGCGCACTCGGAAAAGATTGGCTGGGCCGCGTGTATGCGTCGTACATGTGCTGGACGAACGGGGACGACACGGAAAGGAGGTGTGCTGAAGTAAGCCTGAGACGGCTCATGCTCGGGGAGGAAGGTCTCAAAATAGATGAAACGACCGAATCAGGAGCACAGTTCTTGAACATGTTCCGGGAAGCACTGAGGGATTCATTCCGAGAGCCCGTTCTAGGCCAACTTCGGAATTGCGGGCAGGCTGCACAAGCATGGGGACGAACAACACAGTGGGAGGCTTCCAACAGATGTAACGAACAGGATCAATCGACGGCCGTCATGAAAGGGATCCGTGTTCTGCGAGAACACTACCGAGCAAGCCAAGGTGTTCCAGACTGCGGACTACAGTTATTCCGACGTGCACGCTTTGTATCTGTGGAGAAATACGACGGCCGTCGGCGATCATACCCGTACCATACGGTGCGTTCAGGTGATGCAATCTCAGCTGTTTGTGACGGAAGCGGAGCTGAAGATGTCATACAGGTCGATAAGAATGGGCATGGAAGTCAGGTATTCTTCGCTATTCTTGCCATCGCCATGGCTCGAGACGGTGAGTATTGGGCAGTTACGCGCGCGCTGGATCGGGTCGGGAATTATGTCAAGGTACGAAACCACGGTGTGAACCTGGTACCATTCAAACATGGCGTCCGCCGAGTTGGTTTGGTTCATCATTGCGACGAGCGATGTGTCGTCAGCCGGCCGGCTAATACAATTCGCCACAGCGCGTCCCTCTTGGATGGCGGCCTGTATACTGTTCTGACGCGCCGTGATGGCTTCCCCCCGCACCTTGGATGATGAAGAAGAAGACTGCCCACTGCCGTAGACCGCCATAGACGGCGGTACGGATATCCCTGACACGCGTTCACGTGTACGTGTGGAATTCGAGGTAGAAAACAAGTACTGAGCCATTGCATGTACTGTCTGTAACTAACATATGTAAAGGAGCCATATATTGTAATACCATGTACAAGATGTGACATGTAACGTCGCACAACATACTTAGAACCTAACCCGACACTAAACATACATTCCGTATGTTGTATTCGTATTGTTTCGTTCTATTGTTTTTAATCTTTAAAACCGTTATGTCTATTGTTCCCGTATCATACATCTATTGGTCACTTGCATCATTTGTATCGTTTCGCTCCTGCGCATATAATGTATCTCTATTTCACAATTGGCTCATCCACTTAGTATTATTCGTATCGTGTTAAGTGAAAATCATAGTAGTGAGGAACTGGTTTTAAAAGGATTGTAATTCACTTCTGTTATCGCTGTACTCCAAATACAATTAAGCCTCCACTACTTGTTTCAGTGGAGGTGAAACTTCTCAACATCATGTACCGAAATATCTTGGGGCGCGTACAGTGTATATTGTCGTGGTACCGATTTATATTGTTTCCATTGGTTAAAGGTACTGCATTCTTATGTGACAAATGATTTCGCCACCCACTGTACGGGGTGTGCCGGAAAACTATTCTTATTTTACGAAACCGTTAAATGTACTGTATCCGTAAAGTAAACTTGCATAGCACGCCATTAAAAGTACTGGAGCAGTACGAAGTAATAGAATATCTAAGTACATAAATAGTGTTGGCAGCCGCTGTTTGTAATATGTCGCTATAGTATTCCTCGTGTACAAGAACGTTCCAGGTACTGTTGCACTACGCAATATCCAACGCATCGTTGGGTCATTTCGAACGGGTAGATACAGGTACTTTCCTGTCGGACTATATACATTTAATGGTGTGTACCATACGAATAGTGTAACGATACTGTATACGTTCTGCAACGGTGCACTAAAACTAGTTGTTTGGGAACAATAAGCAAGTACGGAAACGTTAATTGCAATGTATCGGTACAGTCAAACAATGTAGTACAAGACTATTTCTGGTACAGGGAACCGTACTTCCAATATTTCATTGCCATTCTTATTTGTCGATCCAACAAAAATAAAGTAAGGAACGAGAACAAATAACATTGTCATCCAGAAAAACAGCGTATCGATACGGTAAACGGTCATTCGAACCGAATTATAGTGTCGTGAAAGTACTATTTCTAGTTACGGATGCGGTGGAATTCCGGTTTTTAATAATCGGAATTCCAGAAGAATAGTATCGTTTATTCCACTGGAATTCCAGCGTCGTGGTGAGTATTTGTAACGGTTACGTGCCACTACAAACAGCGTTCCGGTACGATGGAATTCTATAAATTTACCACGCAGTGTACCCACTCCGGGACGCATGTCCATCGAGCATTAATAAAAGCTTCTCCTTTTCCTCGATATATCCAACTGTGTTCCGCCGAATGTGCTCTATAATGTGACCAATAATGTCCTTCGGCATGGAGCCATTAGGTGAGCCAATAGTAAATGAATTACTCGGGAACCAACCAGCCTCAGTGAACCACTTGTCCCTAGCACTGACATCACTCCACGATCCAGCCGAAACTGGCAGAAACCACCGTTTCATTTCCAGCTTTCCCTCAAAAATAAGGAAGGGGGGAGGACCTTACCATCTGCATTTGCAAGAACCACAGCTGTAAGATGCTTTCCAACCCCCTTGCCCTTCTGGGCACGGTACCCGCTCTCGCTTCCCTTCCGAGTGGCAAAAGTCTTAACTTTTGTTCCATATTCTCCAGTAACCGCCGTCTCGTCCATGTTCCATATGAGACGGGGGTCGTCCTTAATTTGGGGGTGGGCTGCAAATACGCTTTGAAGAGCAACTTGTAAGGTATGGATATGTGGTTGGGAATTCTGTGCTGCTATCTTGGCAATATCCTTGGTCTCGTGCGCACGAAGCGTGACAGAAGAGATGTGGCGTCCCCGAAATTTTCTAAGCCAGTCCGCACATGGCTTTGCGTTCTTGAATGGGGAACCGCGCTCTTTGGCAACACGCCCAGCGATCACTTGCATTTCATGCGTACTGAGTGAAAACCCACGCTGAGCTGCGAGCTGCATGCGTTGAACCAGAACCTTCTCAGTGGTGCCAGAAACGAGCGGGGTCGGCCAACCGGGTTTTTTTGGGGGTTTAAAAGAAGCGCCAGAGTTCCATTCTCACCATCAGCGTGAGCTTTCTTGATTCTTTAAATCGTTCCCAATGAAACCTTAGTGACCTTGGATACTTCGCGAAGCGTCTTTCCGGCTAGAACGAGATCATGCGGAAGGTGACGTCGAACGGAAAGTTCCTTGTCCCGACTGAGGCGAGTGCGGTGTGGTGCAACGGGGTTGCGTGGAACAGTGGCAACGTGTCACGGCTAGGCCGTATTGGTGGTGGGCGATGCCCTATTCTGGTCGCGAATTTTGCGCGCGGCTACAGTACGCCTTAGGCGGATGTGCCCTATTTTCGTGGCATCTCTGCCTTATTTGTAGTGTAATTAGTGTAAGTTGGTCTAGACAG
>JAULBV010085554.1:0-26442 GCA_032358295.1 Pterothamnion heteromorphum | reverse complement strand
GTCGAGTGGGGGCGCGTCTGCTCGATGCTCTACAAGGTCGGTCTGATGACCGAGGCAGATCGCGCCGCCCTGGGTGCCTACTGCCAGGCATACGGCCGATGGGCACAGGCCGAGCGCGCGTTGACGCGTATGGCCGAACGTGACGCCGTGACGAGCGCCCTGATGGTCAAGACCAGCAACGGCAACGCGATCCAGAACCCGCTGGCCGGGATCGCCAACAAGGCGATGGCGGATATGATGCGATATGCCACCGAATTTGGTATGACCCCCGCGGCTCGCGCCCGCGTCGATGCAACGCCACCCAATGCCAGCGAAAAAAAGTCCGACAAGTTCTTCGGCTGACCCGGTTTCCGCCTACGCGCGGGAGGTCGTTTCAGGGAAACGGATGGCTGGCCCGCACGTCCGGTCGCAGTGCGCTCGGCACCTGGCCGACATCAAGGACGGGAAAGCGCGCGGCCTGAAGTGGGACAAGTCACTCGCGCTGCGTGCTATCGAGTTTTTCGAGACCGTCCTGCACCTGAACGGCGGCGAATATGAGGGGAAACCGTTTTTGCTGCTGCCGTGGCAGAAATTCGTTGTCGGGTCGATCTTCGGCTGGCTAGGAAGCGACGGGACGCGCCGTTTTCGTGTCGCCTATATCGAGACGGCCAAGGGCTCTGGAAAATCTCCCCTTGCTGCCGGTGTTGGCATGCTTGGCCTGGTTGCAGACGGGGAATCCCGCGCCGAGGTCTATTCGGCGGCCACGAAAAAAGATCAGGCCATGATTTTGTTCCGGGATGCGGTCGCAATGGTCGATCACTCGCCTGAATTGGCCGGAAGATTGCAGAAATCAGGCACCGGAGAACGCTGTTGGAACCTCGCCTATATCGCAAAAGGGGCGTTTTTCAGGCCGATTTCCAGCGATGACGGGCAGTCCGGGCCGCGTCCGCACATGGCGCTGGTCGATGAAATCCACGAACACAAGACAAATCACGTCGTCGAAATGATGCGCGCTGGCACGAAATCGCGCCGTCAAGCCATGATTTTCATGATCACGAACGCCGGACACAGCCGAAACGGGCCGTGCTGGGGGTATCACGAGTACGGCGTCCAGGTCGCAGCGGGAGATCGTATCGATGACGCCTTCTTTCCATTCATATGCGGACTGGATGAAGACGACGACCCATTCGCCGACGAATCATGCTGGCCGAAGGCAAATCCAAGCCTACAGGATGCCGATCTGCCGGGCATGAAGTATATCCGCGAGCAGGTAGTCGAGGCGAAGGGCATGCCGAGCAAGGAAGCCATTGTCCGCCGGCTGAATTTCTGCCAATGGACTGACGCCGAGGCTCCGTGGCTGTCGCATGAAATATGGACGCAGGCCAGACGCGACTTTGACATTGACGAGCTGCGCGGCCGGCGTGCGGTTGCCGGTCTTGATCTGTCGAGTACGACCGACTTGACCGGGCTGGTTTTCCTCGTCGAGCCGGTTGAAGATGAGGAGCCGTGGAAAATCGTGCCGTTCGCCTGGCTTCCCGATGCCGATCTTGAGCGGCGGGCTGAGTCAGATCGAGTCCCTTATGAGCAGTGGGTCAGCGAAGGACTTCTGCTCACAACGCCAGGCCGGGCGATCAGCAAGCGCGTCATCCTGCAGAAACTCTCGGCCATGTGCGACTACTTCGACATCATAGCCGTGGCCTATGACCGATGGAGAATTGAAGACCTTCTGGCTATGGCCTCCGACGACGGGATCAGCCTGCCGGAATTGAAAGCCTTCGGCCAGGGTTACCAATCCATGTCGCCAGCGATTGAAACATTCGAGCGCATGCTGCTCAATGGCGAGCTTGCCCATAACGGTCACAAAGTTTTGACGATGTGCGCCGGAAATGCTGTCACGGATTCTGACGGCGCAGGAAACCGCAAGCTCGACAAGGTGGCGGCGAATGGCCGAATCGACTTAATTGTCGCTGCGGTGATGGCAGCCGGCATCATCAAGGATGCCAGTGTCCCTGGAAGCGTCTACGAAGAAAGGGGGGTTTTGTCGTTCTAAAAGATATAGAGCGAAGCTATTGACATCGGATATTCAAAAGCGTATAACTATAACAACGTCTGCCCGGAAGGGCAGGAAGTCAACGCCGTGAGGCGCTACGAGGGGAACAGCATCAAGCACCTTCCTGACCTACTTCTCCTGATGGGATCCGCCCTGATTGCAGCGGGTGTTTCCCTGATTTACGCACCGGCGGGCCTGATCGCCGCTGGTGCGTTTCTTCTTTTGGCCGGTCTGAAGCTGTAATGGGCAGGCTCGCCGACGCATTCTCGATCAAATCTGCCGGGCCAGATTGGGGAACCCTTGAGCGCTTTCTCGCCTGGAGTTTTGGGGGCGGCGCGTCTGCTTCAGGAATCATCGTCAACCCGCAAACGGCGATGCAATCAGCGGTTGTGTACGCATGCGTCCAGGTGCTTGCGCAGTCTGTCGGCATGCTGCCGCTGAATGTCTATTCGGGTGACTCTGATGGTGCTCGGAACAAAGACCGCGCGCATTCATTATGGCCGATCCTTCACGATCAGCCGAACGAGTACCAAACCAGCGTCGAATTCTGGGAAATGGTCGTCATGGCCCTCTGTCTGCGCGGCAACGCCTACGCATTTGTCAATCGCGCCAGGTCTGGCCGCGTCATCGAACTGCTGCCGCTGCATCCCGATATGGTGCGCACCGAAATGCGCGGAGATTTCACCCTGCAATACCACGTTACCATGCCCGATGGTAGCTTTAAAACCTTTGGCGTCGGTGAAATCTTCCACATTCGCGGACTGACGCTGAACGGTTGGCTTGGTATCAGCCCGATCGCCTATGCGCGCGAGTCGATCGGCCTTGCCCTGGCGACTGAAAAATTCGGTGGCCAACTCTTCCGCAACGGCGCGAAGATGGGCGGCGTGCTCACTCATCCTGGAAAAGTCGGGGATACCGCCTATACCAGGCTGAAAGAGTCATTCGACGCCGCCACCAGCGGAGAAAACGCCCACCGAACGGCGGTTCTCGAAGAAGGCATGAAGTTCGAGAAGATTTCGATGACCGGAGAGGATGCCCAATTCCTCGAAACCCGCAAATACCAGCGCAGCGAGATCGCTTCCATCTTTCGCGTGCCGCCGCACATGATCGGCGACTTGGAGAAGGCCACCTTCAGCAACATCGAGCAGCAATCCCTCGAATTCGTGACTCAGTGCCTGATGCCGTGGCTGGTTCGCATCGAAAAAGCCATCAAGCGCGACCTGCTCGACCCGAAAGAGCGCGGAACAATTTCCGTGAAGTTCAACCCGGCCGGATTGCTGCGTGGGGATGCTCTGGCTCGGTCGAATTACTACATGCGCGGCATCCTCGACGGCTGGATGACACGGAATGAGGCACGAAAGGCAGAAAGCGAAATTGGCATCGTGTTGAATCCGATCGAAGGACTCGACACCCCCTTGATGCCGCTCAACATGACCAGCGGCCAGGATGAGCCGGAAGACCCGGATGCCTCCACCGAAGGCGATGAAGATGCAAAACCAAAGACAAAACCGCCTCTCAAGTCGGTAATTTAGGAAAAAATTATGGATCGCAAAGACATCGCCTTCGAGGTAAAGGAAGTCACCGAGAAAGGGGCTTTTGCTGGGTATGGCTCGGTCTATGGAGTTATCGACTCATACGATGACATCATTCAGGCTGGGGCATTTTCCGAAAGTCTCACCGAGTGCGCGGCCAAGGGGGTCATGCCGGCAATGCTCTGGCAGCATCGATCCGGCGAGCCGTGCGGCGCATACCAGTCGATGAAGGAAGACGGAACCGGTCTCTATGTCGAGGGAAGCCTTGCCATGAAGACGCAGCGCGGGGCCGAGGCATACGAGCTCATGAAAATGAAGGCCATCAGCGGCCTGTCGGTCGGCTTCATGACCCGCGAAGACAGTTACGACCAAAAAACGAACATCCGCACTATCAAGAAAGGCGACTTGTGGGAATGCTCGCTGGTAACCTTCCCGGCCAACGATTCGGCGCGCATCAGCAGCGTCAAATCCATTGAAGAAATAACCGATTTGAAAGGAATGGAACGCTACCTGAGAGAGTCAGGCGGCTTTTCGCGCAATGAAGCAACCGCCCTCGTGGCGCGCATCAAAAAGTTTGCACAGGGTGAGCCTGGCGCTGACGACGAAGCATCGCAACTGATCGCGGCGTTGAGCCGTAGAACGTGCCTGCTCAAAGCATGAGCTTGCCCACCTATTTTTATAAAGGATTAAATCATGTCTGACCTGTCCGAAGTCACCAAGGCCATCGAGGCCAGCAACAAAGCATTCGAGGAATTCAAGAAATCCAACGACGCTCAGATCGATCTGCTTAAGAAAGGGGCGCATGTCCCTGACGACCTGAAGGCCAAGATCGAAGCCACCGCCACCGCGATGGCCGAACAGAAAAACATCATCGAAACCCTGGAAGCCAAGTTGAAGCGCCCGCACTTCGGCGTTGATGGCAAGCAGGTCGACGAGAAATCAGAAGAGCATCGCACCGCCTTCAAGGGCTACATCCAGCGCGGCGTGCAATACGACCAGATGGGTATGCAGTATGCCCAGGGCATCGACGTCAAGGCTTTGCTCGGTGGTTCCGGCCCGGACGGCGGCTTCGCCATCCCGAAGGTGATCGACGGCATGATCGATGCGACCATCGTCAATGTCTCGCCAATCCGTGGCATCGCCAGCGTGCAGCAGATCAGCACGCCGGACTTCCACAAGCTGGTCAATGTTCACGGCACCTCGTCCGGATGGGTTGGCGAAACGCAATCCCGCGCAGCCACAAACACGCCGACGCTGGTCGACATCGTACCGCCCATGGGCGAGCTGTACGCGAACCCGCAAGCCACGCAGCAAATGCTCGACGACGTGTTCTTCAACGCCGAGCAGTGGCTGGCCGAAGAAGTCGCGCTGGAATTCGCACGCGCCGAAGGTGCCGCGTTCGTCAATGGCACCGGCGTCAATCAGCCGCGCGGCTTCACGACCTACACGACCGCCGCGACATCCGACGCGACCCGCGCCTTCGGCACGCTGGAGCACACCGTCACCGGCGCGAATGGCGCATTCAAGACCCTGTCGAGCACCGTCAATCCGGCCGACGACCTCTTCACTTTGGTGTCGCTGATGAAGAAGGGCTATCGCAACGGCAGCCAGTTCGTGATGAGCAAGGCCACCCTGTTCAAGATCATGGGCTTCAAGGATTACCAAGGTCGCTATGTGTTCTCTCCCGCCGCCGCGCCGGGCATGGAAGACACGATTCTCGGCTACCCGATCGTCGAAGCTGAAGACATGATCGATTACAGCTCTTCGACCTACGGTCTGGCCATCGCCTTCGGAAACTTCAAGCTCGGCTATCTGGTTGTCGATCGCATCGGCACACGGGTCATCCGCGACCCGTTCAGCAATAAACCTTACGTAGGTTTCTACACAACTAAGCGGCTAGGCGGCTCTGTTGTGAATTCCGAAGCCATTAAGTTCTTGAAATTCAGCACTTAAGGCCGTTTCTTTTTGACCGGGAATAAATTCACTTCAAATTGTCAAAGCCGCATAAGCGGCACATGAAAGGAAAGACCATGAAAGACATTCACAACGTAGTGCGCACCAAGGAAGCTCTGGCTGCAGCGGCGCTGACCACGGTCGCCGGACGTACCGGCAAGATCATCGACACGCAAGGTTACGGCGGCGTCGAATTCCTCCTCAACTACGGTTCTGTTACCGCGACGAACGCCACCATCACGCCGGTTCTGCTCGAAGGCAGCGTCACCGGCACGATGACCAGTGTTGCCGATGCTGACATGCTTGGCACCGAATTGCTGGCCAGCCTTCCGGCGCAGGCGACCAGCCGCACCAGCGGAATAGGAAAGAACGTCACCACGCGCCTCGGCTACAAGGGCAATAAGCGCTATGTGCAGCTTTCAATCGCCAGCTCGACCGTGACTGCGGCCACGATCCTGTCGGCGGTTGCGCTGCTGCACACGCCGAACGTGGCAGCGACTGCGAACCCGTAACAGACCTCGGGAATAGGTCGGCGCTTACCCGCCGACGCCGTGCGACTCGGCACTTTTAAATCTTCCCGGTAAGGGGAAAGGAACGGAGAAAATGTCGAAGCACATTGCCATCGTCGGATTGGGCCCATCAAGCGCGGATTATGTCGACCGCTGCAAGCGCATGGGCGGCCGTCACGCATTCTGTGACGAGACGTGGGTCATCAACGCCTACGGCGATGTTCTTTCTCATGATGTTGTTTACCACATGGACGACATCCGCGTGCAAGAGATTCGCGCAGCGGCTGATCCGGACAGCAACATCGCCGCTATGCTACCCTGGCTGAAAAAACATCCCGGCCCGGTGGTGACCAGTATCCCGCATCCAGACTATCCGGGCACCGTCGCGTTCCCGCTCGAAGAAGTGCTGAACGAGTTCCCGAACGCCTACTTCAACTCGACTGCGGCCTATGCCGTGGCCGAGGCCATCCACGCGGGCGCGACCACCCTCTCCCTGTGGGGATGCGACTTCACATATCCGAATGCTCACGATGCCGAAAAGGGTCGCGCCTGCGTGGAATTCTGGCTAGGTATGGCGGCCGAGCGCGGTATCAAGATCCTCGTGCCGAAATCTACGACGCTGCTCGATGCGCTGCATACGCAGGCCGAACGTTTCTACGGTTTCGATTGCGTCGAGATGGAAATTACGCGCGAAGGCTCGAAGATCAAGGTCGGCATGACCGAGAAGGATGCGCCGACCGCCGCCGAAATCGAACATCGGTATTGTCATCTTCGTCACCCGAATGCGCTGGTAGAAAAGGCCACGTCATGCCGATAAGTCTTATCCAGACCACGGCCCCGACCAGCGAGCCGGTCACTCTCGCCGAAGTCGAGGCTCATTTGCGATTTGATGCACGGAACTATGAACCGTCTGCTGCTGCGCCGACGGGTGAGCTAATATCTCCACCCGCATCCGGCAATGTGGAAAATGGGGATCACCGTTATTTGGTGACCTTCATGACTACAACTGGCGAAACACAGGCCGGCGTACCATCCGCAGCGGTCACGGTGGTCAATAAATCGGTCAATGGCAAAGTGCTGCTCTCAGACATCCAGATCGGTGGGAGCAGCGTCACCGCGCGTAAGATTTACCGTACTGCCGCAGGCGCTTCAATCTTCCTGCTGCTGGCAACCATCGCCGACAACACTACGACGACCTACACGGACAACATCGCAGACGCATCGCTCGGCGTCGGCGCGCCGACAGCAAACACGACCGGCGACCCGCTGTTTAGCCTATTGATCGCAGCCGCGCGGCAAACTGCTGAAACGATCTGTCGCCGGGCATTCGTGACGCAATCGTGGAAACTGGTCATGGATGAGTTTCCGAAACCGGCCATGAACATCAGCAGCGCGAACTGGTACGGCCCGCAATGGGGTACGCAGCCCGGCCCATTGTCGGTGACGCGCAACGATGGCCGCACTGGTTGCGAGATCATCGTCCCGCTGCCGCCACTACAAACCGTCGAGAGCGTCAAGTATTACGACCAGGACGGCGTCAAGCAGACGCTCGACCCGTCGCAATACCTCGTCGATACCGTCAGCGAACCGGCGCGCATCACGCCCGCGCCCAATACCGCTTGGCCTACCACACAGAACCGCGTCAACGCTGTCGAAGTCGCCTTTACCTGTGGCTATGGAGCCGCGTCGGCGGTTCCGCAAGGGATCAAACATTGGATCATCATGCGTGTCGCCACGTCGTATGAGCGGCGTACAGAAGTTGAAGCCGGTATGGGGAAAGTACAGATCGACCCATATCATTTTGTTGAGCAGATGCTTGACCCTTACAGAGTGGTGACATTCTAATGACGATACCATATACGATAGAGCGGATCTGGGAAGGTGAGACTGTTGTCGTTATCGGGAACGCCGATAAAATGACGGCAGCAATCGCAAATAAATACCAATCGTTTCGCTCAATTGCTGTTAATCGCGCGGTCAAATTCGCACCGTGGGCGGATATTCTCGTTTCCATCGATGGGAACTGGCCGAAAGAAGGGGAAAATTTTGCAGGTGTTCGGATAGTTGGCAACACATCTGAAATAGATGCAGGCATGATCGATTTCCCCCGCGAGCGCGTCTCATTGCAGACTGGAACTGTGTTGCATATCCGGAATAATTCGATATCGGCGATACGGCTTGCTGCCGATCTAGGCGCTTCCAAGATTGTTTTGGTAGGTTTCGACCCTGCCGCATACGAAAAGAAGAACGATTTCTCCGGTTTTGCGGTAGCACTTGATGCGCTCATCACAGAACTTCGCGAAAAGGGGATCAGTGTAGAAATGGTTTCTCTGTTGCAAGATCGGCAGCCAAAAACAACGGACACGGCAGAATGAACATCGGAACGTTAAATGCTCGCTGCCGGATTGAATATCCGGAACACAGTCAGGACTTGACATATGGAGGTGATGTAATCACATGGAAACTCTTGGATGTTGTTTGGTGTAATTATCAGGATGAACTACCGAGCAAAAGCAACGTTGTCAAATCTGGATTGGCTTTGGATACCAACCCAATGCGCATCAGAATGCGTTACCGATCTGACATAGACTCATCGATGCGAGTTACCATAAATAGACCGGATGCCACTTATTATCGGATAGTCGGCGGCCCAGCAGAACTCGGAGATAAGGACGGGATAGAAATCATGGTTGAATCTTTCTCGACGCTAGGCGGATGATATGTCGAATATAACAGTGACTGGATTGGCCGACCTGCAAAAGATGCTCGACACGCTCCCGGCGAAGGTCGAGGCGAACATCATGCGCGGCGCGCTGCGAAATGGCATAAAACAGATCAAGGATGCCGCAGTATCTGCCTGCCCTGTCGGGCCTCCAAGTCCTATTGGCAGATTCAAATATAAGCATTACGAAGGCGCATTGAGAGATTCGATACGGATTTCTACGCGCATAAAAAACGGCGTTGTCTCTGCGTCCTTAAAAGCTGGTGGAAAATTAAAGAATGGCACCGATATATGGTACGCGCATATTATTGAGTTTACCGGAGCTGTTCCGCACGTCATAAAAGAAAAACACAATTTTAGCGCGATGTTTTTTGGTGGGTCGTTTTACGAGAAGATCGAGCACCCCGGAATGAAAGCAAAGCCATTTCTGCGGCCTGCTCTTGAATCCCGCGCACAGGACGCCGTAGTCGCCGCAGGCGAATACATCAAGAAGCGCCTCGCCACCAAGGAAGGTCTTGATACTGCCGATATTTGGATCGAGGGTGAGTCATGAGTGGCGTGGCGATTGTTCGAGATTTGCTCGCGACTAATACAAATTTGCTGGTATTTGTTCCGTCGAGCAGCATTATTTCAGGCGTACTCCCGCTGAAAACTCAACTGCCTGCAATTTCCATTTCGCAGATTAGTTCTGTTAAGCGATTGACAGTAGGCATGGACGAGAAAAGCTCTTTGATAAAAGATAGGGTTCAAGTAACGTCTGTCGCTAAGAATTACACACAGATGAAGACTATACTTTCGCTCGTAAGAGAAGCTCTTCCATTGTCAAAAGGAATGACGGATAATTTTTACTGCGACTCGATTTTGCCAGATTCAGAAGGGCCGGACATCTTCGACGCTGACGCCCTGTTGCATATGGGGAGTCAGGATTTTGTCGTTAGATATTCTCGATGAAGTAGCACCAACCCTGTGAATGGTACGCAGGATTTTACGAACCATAATGCCGAGAGGCGTTGAAAGGAAGCATCATGACAGCACACACAGTACCCGTAACCGCATCAGGAGCAACAATTGCCGTTAGTGCATCTATTCCAGCTACATATGACGCCGCTGGCTATGGTGCGACGATCATGGTGTACACAGCCATTGGAAATGTGAGTGATCACGGTGCGCACGGTGTGACGGCCGCTATAACAAAATTCACACCGGTCGATACAGCGACAGTAAGCAAGGTCAAAGGGTCGAAGGACTACGGCTCCAAATCGCTAAAAATCGCCAACATCGCTGGCGATGCTGGGCAGGTCATTATGAAGGCTGCCAGCGAGTCGACAGCACATTATTCTTTTTGCATCACCTATTCGGACACCGAGAAACACTACCTCGATGCTCTGGTGAGCAAATACGAATATCAGGATGGTTCGGTCGATTCAGTGCGTGAAATCAACTGCGTACTTGAAATATGCCGGGCACCAGTCATTGTCGCCGCATCGTAATTGGTCATCGTGACCACAACCAGCACCGACCCGGATCGTGTCGCCTTCGCGGGCGCGCGGTCTGGGCACGGGCAAACTCAACCCGCGAAAGGGAAATGAAATGGACATTCGGAAATTCGCCGTAACGCCAATAGGCCGCCTGCATCTGCGCGACGCATCCGACGAACTCATGTATGCCGACGACGCGAAGAAAAAGCCGATTGCAGTCAATCTCTACGGCCCCGGCTCGAAGCAGTACGCAGCAGCGACAGCCGCGCAGCAAAACCGCGTGATCGACAAGCTCAAACGCAAGGG
This sequence comes from Pterothamnion heteromorphum, assembly GCA_032358295.1. Lineage (NCBI taxonomy): Eukaryota > Rhodophyta > Florideophyceae > Ceramiales > Ceramiaceae > Pterothamnion > Pterothamnion heteromorphum. Next base: position 15,913 of record JAULBV010085554.1, on the reverse strand, counting down.
GAAGGCGGATCAGACGGCAGACCAGAAGATTGCCGAGACGGCGGAATTCCTCGCCGAATGCACCGCCAGCTTTGAGAATCTCGAATACGACAGCATGTCCGGTGCGGATCTGGCCAAGGCCGTCTATGCCGACCAGACCCTCGGCTTCATCGCCGACCAGATCGGCAAGTTTCTCGGGGATTGGGGAAATTTCTCCAGTGGCTCAACGAAGAGTTGAGCCTGTACGTCCGGCACTGCGCGTGGCTTAACGCGGTGCCGGAAGAACCAAGCAAGCCGGATAGCGCAAAAAAGAAACCCGTCACACGCCGAGAGGCGCTGAAGAAGGAAATGAAGATGGCCGAGATTGACGAACTGGAGATGCCGCCCTGCGATGCGCAGCATCTCGTCGGCTATTTCTTCGAGATGGGCCCGACGATGGCGGCCGGCATGGGCGATGCGCCGCTGTCGCATTCGGAAATCGACGCCTGGCAGCGCAATACCGGCATCGAACTGGATGCCTGGGAAGCCCGCACCATTCGCCGCATGAGCCGCGACTACGTCAACGAAGCGCACCGTGCATCGGAGCGCGACTGTCCTTCGCCGTGGGCCGATGCATCGTATGCAAAACCAACAGCCAGCCTGATTGAAGAACGCATTCGGCAGGCGACAAGGGAGCTTGCGAAACTGTGAGGACATCATGGCTCAAAATGTAGGCGAACTGCAAATCCTGATGTATGCCGAAATGGCACAGCTGCGGAAAGATATGCTCGAAGCCAAGACTACTGTCAGCAGCGCGACGAAGCACATCACCGAATCCGTCGAGATGGCGAAGCACGCACTCGAAATGCTCGGCATCGGCATCGGTCTGGTGGAATTCAAGGAAATGATCTCCGGTGCGATTGAGGTCAACGAGCACCTTGCCGATCTGAGCAAGACCACGGGAATTGCCGTCGAAACACTCGCCGGGTTGCGGATCGCTGCCAAGCAATCAGGTGGAGACCTCGACAGCATATCGGCATCGCTGAACAAGCTCAGCGTGAACATGGGCAAAGACCCGGAGAAGTTCAAGGCGCTCGGCTTGTCTGCAAAATCGCCGCTGGAGAATTTCCAGAAACTATCCGACCTATTCATCGCGCTTCCCGACCAGCAACAGAAAGCCGCGTTGATGGCCGAAGTGCTTGGCAAGTCCTGGGCTGGTGCGGCTCCAATGCTGGCTGAAGGCGGCGAGAAGATTGCCGAAATGGTCAAGCGCGGGACGGAACTATCAGGCGTCACGCCAGAACTCACGGCGCAGGCAAAGGAACTCAAAGACAAGTGGGTGGAGTTAACGCAGACAGGCGCAATGTTGAACAGGGTCGTCGGGCCTGCATTCCCATTGTTCATCACTTTGGCCGATGCGATGCTTGAAACAAAGGAAAAATCAAAAGACCTGAATTTAGGGTTCTCTCCGCTTCGTGAAACGCTTAAGGCAGTCTCCGTTTTAGCCATCGAGACATATACGCCAATCAAAGTGCTTGGCATGGAGCTCGGCGCTCTGGCTGCATCAGCCGTGGCTTTGGCGCATGGAAATCTGTCTGGATCAGATGCAATATTTAAGCAGGTAGCTGCTGACTCAAAAGTATTCGTCGATGAGCAGCAAAAATTGATCGACAAGATTATGGCAAGCGGCACGGCGGCTGCGAATGCTGCGCCAGAAATCAAAAAACTAAGCGCCGAAGAAATCGCCGCCGCACAAGCGAAGGCCGCTGCTTTCCTTGCTGGAAAAGATGCCTCTGATGCCGCTGCAAAAGCCGGTGACAACCTGGTCAAGAGTGCCCACGAAATGCTGGCGATGGCCGAGGCGCAACTTGCGTCGACAGAAAAGCTCACCGCTGGCGAATCTGCGCTGATCAAGACGCACGAAGCGCTGAAGAACGGAACCGCGACCATGTCAGCGGAGAAGCGCAAGGATTACGAAGCGACGATGCAGCAGGTGATCGCCGATGAGAAGGCGAAGCAGACAAGGGACGAGAACAACAAGCTCATCGCAGAGGCCATCAAGCAGCGATATGAAGCTCTAGCGGCGATGGCCAAGGATACAGAAAGTATCATCGCAGAGACGCAGAAAATCCGCGATCACAACGTCGAGCTTCTCAACAACAAGCAGACGCTCGAAGACGTGAAGATCGCTCGCGACGAAGACACAATTTCGACGCTTCAGGCGCGCTTGGCGAAGATCGACGACGCGAATGCGTGCAATGCGGAATCCGAAGAAATTCGCGCACAAATCGACGCTCTGCGCGATCACCAGAAAGCCCTCGGCGAGCAGATCACCGCGCAGAACCTGAAAAAACAAGCCGAAGAGTGGAAGAAATTCACGGATCAGGTCGAGCAGAGCTTGACCGATGCGCTGATGGCGGGATTCAATTCCGGGAAATCCTTCGGCCAAAGTTTTATCGACAGTCTCAAGCATTCCTTGGAAACCGCAGCGCTGAAGATTGTCGTCCAGGCCATCGTCAGCCCGGTCATGGGGGCGATGGGGCAGGCGTCAGGTCTTGCCGGAGCGGTTGGGTCGGGTGGAAACATGCTGAGCGGAATGTCCTCTTTGGGGAGTGCATTTGGAAGTTCTGCCGGGCAGGGGCTGATTGGTTTGAGCAACGCGACCGGGATCAAGTCGATTGGCGACTTCGGCGCAAGCATGATTGCTGGTGAAGGGGTGGGTGGCGCTATTGCTACCGCAGCCCCATGGGTGGCCGGTGCTGCTGTTATTGCAGACGCCTTGGGCCTGTTCGGCAAGCGTGGCGGCCCACAGTCTGGCCAGTATGGATCGATTGGGCCAGGTGGCTACAGCAGCAGTTTCACGATGTCCGGTGGGGACTCGCTCGGCAATCAGGCGCTGGCGTCATCAGCATATGGTCAAGCCGCTGCCCTGTACGCGATGGCCGGGAAAGATGCCTCCGGTCTGAGTATCAACCAAGGGTACAAGCTCGATCCAAAAGGCACTGCGGCAGGGCTCGCGTACCGTGACATCGTGGTCAACGGCAAGGCGATCACCGGCGGAAATTTCGATGGGAACAATGGAGCGCAGTGGACTGGATCGCATGATGACGCTGCTGGCGCGGCGAATTACTTGGGCAAACTCGGAAACTCGGAAATCCTCGCGCTTGTCAAGGCCATCGGAGACCCGGCGCTTGAAGCAACCGTTGGAAAGTTGGCGGCAAACTTCGCCGATTTGAACAAGGCCATCGGCCAGTATGCGACTGCACAGGCACAGCAAAAAGCCTTGAGTTTTGCATTGATGAGCCAGGACGAACAAAAAGCCGCCGCACTGCGTGATGCGCATGCCGCGCTGGAATCTACTTTCGGGTCTTTGGGTATCGGAATTCCGGCGACCGCTGAAGCGTTCAGGAAAATTGTCGACAGTCTCGATCTGACGACGCAAGCAGGCCAATCGGAACTTCAGGCACTCGATGGTGTGGGGAAAGCTTTCCTGCTGGTTGCGGCTTCGGCCTCGACTGCGGCTGAACAATTAATTGATCTTGCTGGGAAACGCTCGCGGGAAATCCAAATCATGCAGCTCCAGGGAGATGCCGCAGGTGCTTTGGCCGCGCAACGATCCGACGAGCTGGCGAAACTCGACCCGGTCAATGCAAAACTCCAACAGCAGATTTACGACCTCACTGACCAGCAGACCGCTGCCGCAGCAGCCGCCGAAGCGATGCGGAATGCTGCCGCTGCTCAGAAATCATACACCTCTGCCGTGAAAGAGACGGCCAGTGTCGTCAACCTGTTCGGGGCGGAACATTTCAAAACTCAAAATGAATACATGTTGTACCTGAGCCAAGCGCAACGCTCCGGCATTGACACATCGAGAATCGCAGGAAGCCCGGCGAATCAAGCGTCATTCTTCCAACCTGCAAAACCTTCGGCCGATATCGCAGGATCGATCAATGCTCAATCCGTCGCCACAGCAAAGGTTGCGGCATCGGTAACGGCGATCTCTAACGCTACGGCTCAAAACACCGCCGCGATCAATGCGCTATCGAGCTTCCTGCGCCGGTTGTCACCGGACGGCAGTTCGATCACAACGAAGGCCGCCTGATGAATGCCAGAGTCATTCCGCCGATTGCGATCACCTCGTCGATCCTCACCAGCAGCACAGTGATCGAGACGACACCTGCCGTCTATGCGGGGGGGACAACCTACGCTGCCGGTGATCTTGTCTATGTGGGAACCGTTGGCCAACTGCTGACCGTCTATCAATCACTCCAGTCGGCAAACACCGGACACACTCCGTCATCCTCCCCCACTTGGTGGGCGAATGTGGGAACGTTGTACGCCGAATACAATGCCGGGACAACTTATGCAATTGGCAACATTGTGCAGCAGGCATCCTCGCATCAAGTCTATGAGGCGCTTGCGGCTGGATCGGGAAATGCACTGAGTAACACGACAAAATGGCTGCTGCTTGGCCCCACAAACAAGTGGGCGATGTTCGACACGCTGCGGAGTACATCAACCAGCGCCCCGCTGTCGATGACAATTGTTTTGACGCCGGGGATGCGGATAAATGCTTGCGCCCTGACCAATGTCGTTGCCGATTCTGTCATGCTCTCCGCGACTTCGGTCGTTGGCGGCGGTGTTGTTTATGCGCACACAGAGACACTCAGTACGCGTGAGGTTTTCGATTGGTACTCTTACTTCTTCGAGCCGTTTACTTCGCGTAAATCTGTTGTTGTTTTCGACATTCCTCCCTACTCCGACTTGATTCTGACTGTCACGCTGACGATTGCGTCAGGGGATGTTTCGATTGGGTCTGTGGATATTGGGTCTTCCGTCGATCTTGGCCCGGTGCTTGTGGGCGCTTCGCCTGACAAACTTAATTTTTCCACAATCACAAGAGCTGTGGACGGTACAGCCACGATTGTTTCCAGACCATCAAAACCAAATCTCACAGTGCAGACCTGGTTCGACTATTCAATGCTAAAGAAGGTCATGCAGGTAGCGGAGTACCTGGATGCTGTGCCTGCGGTTTGGGTAGGACTTGAGGACAGTGCAGATTATCGTTTTGATTCGATGATCATCCGAGGTATTTACAGAAAGTTTACACCGACCTACGCAGAAGGAAACAGGGTCGATCTTAATATGGAGCTTGAAGAAATATGAGCCAGACGCCCCCACCATTGGAATTAATCCCCGCCGAACCGACCCCTCCGAGCACGACGAGCCCCGCCACATTTGCAGCTGATGCGGACGCATTTCTCGCGTGGCTGGTGAGTATTGGCTATTACACCGTGCTCATGGCAAACAACGTCTATGACAACTGCGTCGATGCCTATAACAACGCCGTTTCTGCGGCATCGAGTGCATCCTCTGCACTTGCGGTGGCTGGGGCGACTGCGTGGGTAAATGGAGGGACGTATGATGTCAATACTGGTGCCATCAGCCAAGTCGACTTCCAGACATACAGAAAAATAACGGCATCTTCGGTGACCACGACAGACCCAAGTGCAGACCCGACAAACTGGGTGATTATCAGCGGAACCACGCTGGGCGGACTGGGTACGCTGATCAGTTCCGCCACCGGAAAGGCTCCGCTGGCCGATGCGGATATTTTCCCGGTGACCGATAGTACAGCTTCAAACGTCATCCGAAAATTCACATGGGCTGATTTCAAGTCGAGAATTTCGACCTATATTCTGGGCACGGTAAATAATTTCTCGGCGGCGCAGCGGGCGGTGATTGTCGAATTGACCGACGCCGCTACGGTAGCTCTTGATTTGTCTTTGTCGAACGCCTATTCGCTCGTTATTGGTGGTAATCGAACGCTCGGTGTACCGACAAACGCGGCGGCAGGGCAGGTGTTTGACATTGGTATCAGACAAGACGCAACAGGCTCGCGAACGCTTGCATACGCTTGGCCGTATGTTTGGTTCGGAACGTCTGTCCCACTGAGCACGCTGGCATGTTCGCTTGATCTTTTGGTCGGTTCTGTTCGAGTGTGGAAATCTTCGACCGTTACAATCACAATCGCAGCGCCAGGGGTTGTTACGTGGACTGCTCATGGCCTTGTGACCGGTCAGAGAATCACTCTCTCGACAACCGGCGCACTTCCGACAGGCTTGACGGCGGGGACTGTTTATTACGTCGCCAAAATCGATGCGAATTCGTTCTGGCTTTCAACAACCCTCGCTAATTCAGCAGTCCCCACAAAGATTGCAACTTCCGGAAGTCAATCGGGCGTGCATACGATGACGGCAGCAACCATTATGTTGTCACTCAACAAGGGGGCAGTGTGAGCATCCTTTCTCGGGCCATACAGCAGATTGGTGGTTTTGTCTCTTACTCGACGACTTATACGGGCGGGACAACCGCCACCGTCCCTATTCCGAATGGCGCGAAATTTTGCAAAATTGAATGCAGCAGCGGCGGGGAGACTGCGGGTGGAACGGCTGGTGGTGGGGGTGGGAACTGGGCTAGATATAGTGCTCTGAATGTCACCGCGCTTTCTGCGCTCTATGTGGTGGCCGGTGGTGCAAATACAGCCTCGACTGTCCGAGAAAACACGGCCGGCGGAACGATCCGATGCAAAGCTGCGCCTCGCGGATTTGGTGGCGATGCTTACGATGGCATGGGGGGAAGTTTTTACCTTGGCGGGCTTGGGTCTCCCACCGGTGGCACTGGAGGTGGTGGTGCATCTTCTGCTGGGGCCGGGAGTGACGCGACGGTAGGAACCGGAGGCTATGGGCCGGGAGGAACTGGCGCGAATGCTGGCGGGAGTCCCACAGGAAACGGCGGTGGCGGTGCTCCGGCTGGCGCTGGCGGAGCCGGGAAAATTGTGTTGACGTGGTCTTAATTTTGGAGAATTAAAATGGCAAGCAAACTAAATTATGCAATCGCCTTGCAACAGGCACAACATGCCGCAACCACTGCGGCTATTGGGGCAGGCGGGAAACTTTACCTGTTCTCGGGAACGCAACCGGCGGATACTACAGGGGCGGACGGAACGCTGGTGGCTGGCCCGTTCACGCTTGGTTCTCCATTTGCGGCTGCGGCTTCGGCGGCGTTTCCATCGGTGCTGTCGCCAACGCTCCCTGCGAATGTGAATGCTTCGGCATCGGCTCAGCCGACATGGTACAGAGTCAAGACATCGGCCGATGTAGTCGTGATGGACGGTTCTGCTGGCGTGTCTGGCTGTGACATGACTGTCGGCCCGGCGACCTCTGGCCAGCCAGTTGCGATCACCGCCTGGACAATTACCAACGGCAACTCGGGCCACTGATCATGTGTCTGAATTTTATTGTGTGCGCAATCGGGGTGGTTGTCGCCCTGATTGTTGCGCTTTATGAAAATTGGTTGTAGGGGCACAAGATGAAAAAGATCATAGCTGCGTCGTTAATGACCCAGGCATTGTTCGGATGTGGAAACTTCGGAAACATCGACCGTCCGCAAATTGGTGAAATTACGGTGCAAGGAGTCAAGATCGTCGAGCATCTGGACGACCGGGCGAACAATCCCTGCCTGCATCAGGACGGCGACCAGCGTGTCCATAACATGGGCTGTCATCAGGTTATCGGCGGGACGCACCATGTCTGGTACGGCAGCCGCGCCTCTGAGTGCGTCAAGGATCACGAAGTCGCTCACGTTTTGGGCATGGAGCACGATGGCGGGCGTTTTGTCGATAGCGATTTTGTGGTCATCGTGACCAAGGCGGGCGGCGGCTGGAATGTCGGGGATGTTATTCGCCAGTGTAATAAATAGAGGGGGCGTCATGCAAATCGACTCATCGCAAAAAATTCAAGTGCGCTTCACGGTGACGGATCAAGGCCAGACCTTTACCGATGCACTTTATTTCACCTCGGAGGAATATGCCGCCCTGACGGAACGGGAGCTTGCGGAGATGCAGCGTGCTCGCTTTGATGCATGGCTGGCATTGGTACAAGCGCCGCCACTCCCGCCGGTGGAATTGTCGCCAGAGGAAATCAGAGGGCAGATTGAGCAACTACAAACACAGGCCGATGCGCTGATTGCGCAGTTGCCGGAGTAGATATGACAACTTTCTACTGGGTCGGTGGTGCCGGTACGCTGGACAACACGGCGACTACTCACATCTCTGCGTCTTCCGGTGGGGCGGCAGGGGCTGGCCCGGTGACGAGTGCAGACAGTATTGTGATTGATTCTGCATCTGGTAGCGGGGCAATCACCGCTGCTTCGGGGTTCACTTGTGTGAATCTGACGATGAACGGGTGGACTGCGTCTGTAGCGAATTATTTCTACCTTGCCGGGAATATCACGGTTACTGGCACGCTGAAATTACTTGGAAACTCCGCGATCAATCGTCCATTGATCCAATCAAGCGTGGTCGGAACAACCAGAAACATCAACGCGACTGCAATCGATTCGGCGTCCGATTTTATCGACTTCATGGATATTTCCATGACTGGGGCGGCGTTCGCGGTGGGGACTGCTGTGGGGTATGGGCCGGGGAATTCCGGGATTACCGGAACAACTTCGCAAACTCAGTATTGGAAAACTACGACCACGGGAACGAAACAGTGGAACGATGCTGCAAACTGGTTCTCTGACGCAACACCACGAACAACGCCGGGCCGCGTTCCACTTCCGCAGGACAATGTGATCTTCGATGCATCCAGCATTGGGGCTGCGAGTACGACTGTTGCGATGCCGTATCCAAGAATCGGGAAAGATGTTTCCTTCACGGGAATCACGAACTCGCCGACTTTTTCAAATAGTGTTGCGAACTGGGTTTTTGGTTCACTGACCGGCGATGCCGGGATGGCGACTTCCTCGATGTTCGGTCGTTACGGGGTGGCGTTCCATGGACGCAGCGGGACGATCAATATCACTTTCGGCGGCAAGCAGATTGGACAAGACCTCTCATCAGTCATCTATGGTGGTGCAGCGACGTATAACTTTCTAGACGCTGCGGCGTTTGGCGGGAGTCCCACAGGAAGCGGCTTGATCATTTTCAGTGGCACGGTAAATACCAACGGATATTCTGTGACGTTCGCCGGAGCTTTTAGTACTCAATCCGGCAGTGGAGCGGTGGTCAATGCAAGCACCTCAACCATCACGCTGACGGGGGGCAGTGGATTTAACATTAATACAGGCACAACCTTCAACGGTAGTTCGGCCACCGTTCGATTTACCGGAACAGCGGGAAATTTAAGCAGATATGTCGCCGGAAGCGGGACGCATAATTACGGGACGCTGGAGTGGGTGGGGTCGAATTATCGATCCGCAGGTATTTTCTACAACGCGACCGTGGGCACTCTCATCTATAGTAACCCGGTCGGGTCGTTAGCCGTCCCGAATGGGTCTGCATTGGGGCTGACGAATTTCAGTGTTTCTGGTGGATCATTTGCAGGCGCAAAATATATCACTTGTATAGGGATTTTTCAAACTGACAACATCTCCACACCAGATAGTGTTGCATCCAGCATAACGGGTGATCTTGAGTACAAGTTGAGTTTGAGAATTGCAAGTGTCGCGCAAACTGTCACCTGCATGATCATGGGCAAAGATGCTGCCAGTCCGAACCGTGGAAGCAATCTTGCAATCCTGACAAACGGGAAACTTCAATACAGTTTTTCGACTAACGGGACGACGAGCACAGCTATTGCTTCAACCGTTGGGGTCTCGGCTGCCGATGGTGCTTTGATCGGCATCAAGGTGACGCATGATATTGACAACGGCGCGGCTGGTCATGATGTGAAGTTTTACACATCGACAAATTATGATCCTGTCGCCGAAACCGGCACATGGACGCAGCTGGGCACGACGGTCACTACAGCGGGGGCGCTGGGGTCACTGTACGACAATGCAACAGCCACTACAGTGCTGAATAACGGGACAGCGAATACCTACCCGTTATTTGGTCGAATCTACCGTGCGAAAGTCCTCAACGGGATTGGGGGGTCGGTCGTGGTGGATTGTAATCCGGCTGATTATGCGAGCGGTTTGACGTGGACATCTTCAACGACCGGCGAGGTTTGGACGGCCAATGTGTCAGCGCATGTCGGGGCGGATAATCTGATCGATATTTGCAGCCGTTCTGTGTTTGTAGCCACGGTCACTAAGTCGGGGGGTGGTACGATCAATCTGCCCTTCGCTTCCGTCTCAAGGATCACCGGCAGCCCTGTATCGACTTTTTATGTCGAGAACGGAATGAATTCCGGCGGGAATACAAACGTTACCTTTTATTCCTCGGCGCAAATTGCCCAGCAGGAAGCGTCTGACCTTTCCGCGATCACTGCGCAGAACTGGATGACAGCTCAGATTATCCAGAATGAATTGCCGAACCTTTCCGCGATCACTGCGCAGAACTGGATGACGGCGCAGATTGCACAGCAGGAGGTTCCGGACGTTTCAGAGATCACTGCGCAGAACTGGATGACCGCGCAAATTGCCCAGCAGGAGGTTCCGGACAGAATGCGGATCATCGCTTATGACGTTGTAGTCGACGTTCGTTATCTGCTGACACATACGCGCCGAAATTATGTAATGACCACTTCTCAACGGGTGCCAAAAATGACGTTCACTTACAAGGCAAAATACTTCGAAGAAACAATTGTTGTTTCTGCGGACTTTTCAGACGAGCTTGATTCCGGCGAGACTTTGACGGGTACACCTACGGTGACGATCTCTTTAGTGCTTGGGGTGGACTCTGCTGTTGCTGAGATGCTGGTTTCTCCGGCGACTTTGGATGTCACGCAAAAAATCATCGCGCAAGAATTCACTGGCGGACTGAAGGGGCGGATTTACGAACTCCGGTTTTCGTGTGCCACAACGAATCCTGAAAAAATACTCGCAAGGGTCGGCAGAATTCAAATCGCGTAAAGAGGGCTGTCATGAGTGATCGTATTGCAATCTACACGGACGAAGAAATCGACATCTTTCTTAAAGGTGATCGCAGAAACGTCGACAAGCTGCTGTTACACGGCATGAACAATATCGCCGCAGCCCTCGTCCCCCACATGGCGAAGGAGAACTCACTAATGGCTGTTATGGGAGACCCAGCGGCTGTCAAGGAAAGGTCTGCGTGGATCGACGCCGAGATCGCCAAAAAGAAGGCGTGGGCCGAATTTTGGAAAGAAAGTCGAATGGAGCTTGCCAGGAAGGGTGCGTGGGTTTTCGTGCTGGTGGTATTTGCGCTGCTCGCATACTTCTGGAACGGGCACATGCCGGAGTCTGCCCACATCCCCCCAACCACGAAAGGCTGATGATGAAATACATTCGAAGCGATGCGAAAAAATTTCTCCGTTACGCATGGTCGCTCAGGCTCTCCGCGATTGCTGGCCTGCTGTCTGGCGTGTCGGCAATTCTCCCACTGTTCGTCAACTCAATCCCGCGTGGCGTGTTTTCTGTGTTGACGTTGATATTCGTGACCGGGGCAATGGTGGCGCAGTTTGTCGTGCAGAAAGACCTGCCGTGATTAACCGGCAGAGAATCGGGATCGCCGGTCTGGCGCTGTCTGCATCGGCGCTGGTGGGGATCGTACTCAACGAAGGCTACAGCGATCACGCAATCACCCCCGTGCCTGGAGACGTTCCCACAATCGGCTTTGGCACGACGCAAGGCGTGAAGATTGGCGACAAGATTACCCCACCAAAGGCGCTATCCCGTGCGCTGAAAGACGTGGAGACTTATGAGGGCGCGATCAAGCAATGTGTCAAAGTTCCGCTCACGCAATCGGAATACGACGCATATGTCGATCTGGCCTACAACATCGGGCCGGGCGCGTTTTGCAAGTCGACGATTGTCAAGATGCTCAATGCTGGCAAGTATGATCGTGCCTGCGAAGGCATCCTCGCATGGAAGATGTACCAAGGACATGACTGCTCACTCCCGGAAAACCAGCACCTGTGTGGGGGATTGTGGACACGCCGTCAAGCGGAGTATGCGAAATGCTCGAACTGATACCACTGCCCTACAGAATTCTCATCGCGGCCGCGTTTGCCGGGGCCGTGTTATTCGGCGCGTTCATGGTTGGATCAAACTACCAGAAAGCCAAGACCGACCTTGTACAGGCCGAATACGACGGCTTCGTGGCCCAGGTGAAGACCGAAGGGGCCGCAGCGATCAAAGCCGCGAAGATGAAAGAAGATGCCGACATCCGACTGAAGGAGACCTCCGATGCTACCTACACCTCACGCCTTGCTGCTCTCAATGCTGATATTGACCTCCTGCGCCGCAACCGTTCCGGTGGCAGTTACCTGCCCACTCCCCGCGCCGCTGCCAGCAGCCCTAACAGAATCTGTTTCGACCGAACCAAGCTTGAGCTTGCGCTACAGCAACTCGATGGGGATGTTTCGGGAATCGTTGGCGAAGGCGATGCTGCCCGACTGAGGTTGTCGGTGGCGCATGATTGGGGGCAGGCAGGGAGATAGTCCGGTGGCGTGCCCGTTCTTTGGACGCTCTGGCGGCGGCCATCTTTGCGGATTGTCGGGTGCGTTTTCTGTACATGGTTAACCTTGCACGGTCGGACTAATCTACGCTAGAACTCAGTCCGAAGAATGCCTCAACATCCTCCGCGTCCAAGATTCGAGTGCCATCATTCAGTTGATAGCAGCGAAATTTTGCCGGCCCGATATTCAAGACCCCCGAGTGTGTCACCCACGGAATCCCGTCATCTGCCATTGCCACATCTTCGGGGTCTCCTGTTTCTTGCCAGTCCACCGCATCCAAAAGTACATCCATCGGTGTTGTCATTTCCATTTCTCCGTTTCAGTTCTAACCCGGCGATCAACCCGTCAGTCGAGACGCCCCTCACTTTTGCGTTATGCGGCACAACACGCTCTTTCGCGAATTGCCAGTTTTCGAGCTCATCGTCAGTCAGCCTTACCGCGTGATCGACAACGAGGCCGCTCAATTGCAGGCCGCGCCACCTTTGCCCGCTTATCCAACTCGGTGACTCGATCTTTAAGTCATCACGCCCTATCGCTTTGGCGAGGCTCATCGGGTATCGAAAATCGCGGTTCACCCATATGTAAACAGCGCCCTGTGGCGCATCTTTCATTTGACTGGTAGTCAGCCCTGTTCCGCGTTGCGTATCCATCGGTTTCTCCTGTTTCGTCGCAAGCCGCCTAACACTACGTCCGAGTCGGACGGCTTCGCCGCCGCTCAACTTAATCGTTAGCCCGCACGGGCCAGCGCAATCCGTATGCCATCGCTGGCGTTACCGTTGCCAAGCTCGACCGCCTTGGCCCAGCTCGCATCGTCCAAATACACATTGCGGCGCTTGCCGCCCTGCATCTCCTCCGGGCGGCCCGGCTTGGCGTACCAGTGAGGTTTGAGCGCTGCCCCTGCCGGCCCCCAGTAAGCCACCTGTCCGTCACTGTCCCGGCTCCAGCGGATGCAGCACTTCGTCCCCGCTGCCGCCAGTTCCGCCGCCTGCGCTTCGAGGCCGGAAAACTCCGCGTCCGTCTCGACTTCCGCACCGTCCGTCAGCGGCTCAAATTCCGTGTTGTAGATCGTCGCAAAAACGCTCATGGTCGCCGCCCCTTAACCGAGGATCGCCGCGACAACATCCGCCGGCGCGCTGGTGTAGGACATGCAGCGCTCTGCATCGCTGCGGGAAACCTTGCGCTGCCCCATCCAGCCGACGCTGGGGATGTTGCTGTTGATGTAGTAGCTGTCGCCGTCACGGGTGATGCGCTCTTGTCCGCCGTTGTTGGTGTTGGCGTACTCTTTGGTGATCTTGGTCATGGTCTTTGCTCCTGTTTGTTGGCTCGCGTTATTGCTTACCATGACTCTATTATATACACACCTAACTCAATGTCAAGAGTTTTGTGTGTATATTTTTGCATCGAGCGAGTGCGGGCTAACACGTCGCTCAACCGGACGCAGGCCATAAATCCGGCCTGCGCCGGTTAGCTTGTTTCGTTATGCCCCACACCCTTGCGCACTATAAAGGAAGTCCGTTTGCTCGTAAGCATCGCGCACCGTGTCCGGTACAAATAGCGACCCTTGCGCCTTGTGCTGCTCGAATCTTTTGCAGGCCGCAGCGTAGTAATCCGCATCTAGTTCCATCCCAACAAAGTCAAACCCCATATTGTGCGCTGCTATCGCGCTGCTTCCGCTTCCAAGGTGCGTATCAAGGATGCGCTGCCCCGGCTTGGCGTAGTTCGTCAAAAGCCATTCATAGAGCTTTACGGGCTTTTGGCACATGTGGATTCTTGTCTCGCTGGTGTTACGCACATGCTTAAAAATCTTGGCGTTTTTATCAAAACTTGCCCACGCATATTCACAGTCAGCCATCGTTTCCATGTGCGCAACTTTGTCCCACATCAAAAAACACCGCGATGGTGGCAGGGTAAAATAATTTCCGCCCCAAATAATTTGATGGTCGCTCACACGGAAAAGCTCCTCAAAGTATTCTTTGCTCGGTGCTTTGTCCCACTCAGCATCACCAGTTTTGTATTTTGCCGCCCATGTTCCGCCCGTGGTAAGTTTATCGCCCAAGCCGTATGGCGGGTCTACGATGGCAAGGTTAAAAGCCTTGTCCGGCAATCCGGCCATGTATTCCATGCAGTCAATGTTCAAAAGTTCTATGCTCATATTAACCTCAAAACCGGCATAACCCGGCGTTCAACTCGGACTAGCCGATAAAGCCCGGCTAGCCGGTTAACTTTGCGTTATGCGTCGCCACCAGCGCGTTGAATTTTTCTACCGCTTTACCGTCCCATGCGGCATGGTCGTCACTGACCCAGACCACCGTGAACGCATCCGAAAGTTCGGCAATCTGTTCGCGCAATCTTGCGTTTTCGGCCATCAGAAACCGAACCTTTTCCGCTAGTGGCGCATTCGCTGGAACACATTCCGGGTCGTCACAAACATGCGGTGGCCTTCCGCACACGCCGCATAACCCTGCGGTCGAGCGCGACGGCCCCATCGTGGCTTCGTTTGCGTCATGCGCTTGCTTGTCGTTGGTCACTTCGTTTCTCCTTCGGTGGGGCCGCGCCTCACCTCCACGTTTAGAACTCTCCTGCGTCGTCCATTGAGCAACGTACTCTTCAGTCAGTTTTCGCGCAGTGGCGAGTGCGATCCCGTGCGAGGTGTAGTAATGCTCAAGCACGTATTGCAAAGGTGGTTCGCTTCCAGCTTCCGGGTTCTTGAGCATCATCGGGCGAATGTCGGTAAATCGTTTATCCATGGTCTTTCTCTCCTGTTTGCGCGGAGTTCTAACCCCGCATTGCAGCGGACGGCTTCGCCGCCGCTGAATTTAGACGTTTAGTACTTCTCGCCCACAACTGCTGCACCCGCTGGCGCGAAATTCCCATCTTGCGGGCGATCTGTGCCCATGACAAATTGCGGTCGCGCATCCGCCGAATTTGCTCGGTGCGCTTGTCCGCCCGTGCTCGCATCATTAGGTTGTATTTGTTCATGGCCGAATCCTAGCATGATAAATTTATTTTTGCAAGGGGGTTGCTTTTTGTGTTTTAGTCTGTACAATTTGAACTGTACCACAGGCAAAACGGACGAGCGCCGCAGGCTCCAAATGTCAGACGCACCAGCTCCGCTACAGGGCGCAGACACAGAGGATCAAGCCACTACCTGGACGAGTATATTTTTTACAACTGCGAGGAGAAACAAAATGAGCAAACTAGACCAAATCGTCTTCATCATCGAAGATGGAAAAATTATAGAGACAAGCATCAGAGACAGTGGACTGACGTACATCGAAGAAACTACCACCCCGTACGGGGTGTCCG
The DNA here is from genome assembly GCA_032358295.1 of Pterothamnion heteromorphum. Lineage (NCBI taxonomy): Eukaryota > Rhodophyta > Florideophyceae > Ceramiales > Ceramiaceae > Pterothamnion > Pterothamnion heteromorphum. Next base: position 221 of record JAULBV010085554.1, on the reverse strand, counting down.
CAAAGTACCACACATGCGGCGCAGAACTGTGGACGTGGGGCGTCAATGGTTCTTTCCCTGAAAAACTTTCCACGTTCGCCTCAGAGGAAGATGCCACTGAGGCACTTGAAGACACGTTCGCCCACGACTTTTGGAATTGCCCAAGCATCTTGGCGTTCAAAGACAGGGCCAGTGCCGAAGAGTGTCTGGTCGACATGGACGCATAAAGTCTCCTCGCAGAG
>JAULBV010084443.1:0-26476 GCA_032358295.1 Pterothamnion heteromorphum | reverse complement strand
AGGGCTACAGTGACTCGAGAAATGAACAGAATCTTATTCCGGACACAGCAGGTATCTTCTGGCCTGGGGTTCAACGTCGACTTCACACCACCATCTGCACTGCATGGTAAAAATTTATTGAAACACCGGACTTTGACGATTCGCAATTAATTCGACATGTCACACTAATTCTATTGTTTCACTGTACTATTATGGTGTTTACGTGCGTAATACTGCGTGCTATGTACAGTACGGACAATTACCGTAAATATTTCTTCCAGTGCGACACTGGAATGGAATAAGAACGTAATGAAACACTGGAATGGCTCTTATACGAGCGGGCCCTTTGAATTAGGACAGAACTGATAATCGCACGTCAATTAATTAAAGTACCACCCACAATTAATATAGGATCACAAAATATTATTAGGAGAACACATTATTTACCGCAGGATCAGGAACAGAAAGACTCAAGCAAATCTGCAGTTACAATATCTCTAACCATGGTACACAAGTCGTCGCCCTTGAATAACACACAGGGGAAACGCAGAACGAAGGTTCCCAGAGTGACATGATCACAATGCAGCGTCGATGGCGTGAAACGTCTCGTAGGTAGAGGACCACATATCTCCCAAGAAACTGAGAAAGTGTTTTCGACGGCCGCCATTGCGAGATCGCCCTGCTGCGCTATGCTTCTTCCCGGCCGGGTGACGAATCTTCCGTTTTCGTGATCCCAAGCCGTATTCGGGAACTCAATGACAGGTCTGTTGTTTTCCATGCCTGCGATTTTCCGTCCGGAAGTGCTTGCACCACCGTATATACGCAACGGGCTCGACTCCTCACCAAGTACCCATTCCATGGATCCCATCAGACTTATGCGGGACTGACTTTTGGCTTTGAATTCACGGAATACCATTTTGCGTACGTCGTCGTCACTGGTGATTCCGAGCCAGTCGAAAAGAGCGGCCGCAGTTCTGAACAAAATATGTGCTTTGCTCCTCCGGACGTTCATCTGAATGTCAGCAATGCTCGGACTGAACGCGACACGGTCGCAGCCAACAGCGTCGCTGAAAGTCTTGTGCACGTCCGCCGCCATGAGTTGAAACAGCTTGTAGTCGCCTCGCAGTGTGTCCTCTTCCGTCACGCCGGAAAGGACGTCCCCGAAAGCAGTGTTGCCCGCTTTCCACGGCCGTGGTATCGTCAATGACGACTCGAACAACGACCGTCGGAATATACATCGAATTGCGGACTCCCGTTCCTCTGTAAGATGTTCGTGTGTACATACTGAAGCCGAAGCAATCCGCTTCTCAAGGATAGAGACTTTTCGCCACAGCTGTCCTACGGCGTCTGATACGTCCGCCGTACTTCCACCCATGTTGTTGTTCATCAGCACAGATGCATCAAGCCTGCTCCTTTTCTCCGGCTGGGAAGGAGTGCGATCGGGCTGAGCACGGTGTATGTCGTCGTCCGTGACGGATTCATCATTGACGTCATCGTCTGGGCTTATGCGCCACGTCGTCTCCACACCATCCTTTCCAGCGGCAGTTAAACGATTACTCGGACGAAAATAGACCCGCTTGCGTTGCTGTTGGTGTCCATGAGCGGCCGCGTACATTATATGACCCTCGGCCAAGTTCCGGGACCGTCCCTTGTAAGGAGTAATTGATTCTGTGGTTGCAGGCCACCACACAGTAGAACCGTCCGGTAGTTGAAATCTGACATCGATATGCTCAAACGCGGACGGAAGTTGATCGGACATGGCAGATGAAGGGCTCCTCCGATTGGAAGACTTGATGGATGATCGCGATTGTTCCTGGGCGACGACCGGATTTGTTTTGAAGAGACGGCCGTCAACGTGCTGTGCGGCGTACGTGATGAAGTTGCCGACCGTTCATATCCGGATGAACGCGAGAAGGGAAACATTCACCTTGCGCGGCCACGTGTGCAGATGCAGTATGGGACCATTGAAAACGGAGTATTTCGAAATCATATATCCGCAGAAAATCGCCATTCATAACCGCCGGCGACGCCCATGCCACCGAATCACCGGAACCCAACCATCGTAACACCACTTCCCTACTTCACGACACGCTTGTTCGTCCTTCTCCTGCACGGACGTTCTTGACATGCCGCCTCGGGATGCAGCTAAGACGCGATCATCGCGGCAGACGAGACTTCTTGTCCAATCCCAACTGAAGCCGGTTGATTCCAAGAACCAAGCAGTTCCAAGCACTTCTGCCACAGACACGACGGATAATGATCCGAATGTGCGAACGGAAGGTACTGTTCGTACGTCCCCTCGTCGTACCACGCCCAGGAAATCCGGAAAGATGCAGAAGAAGTCCAACCCGGCCGGGTCAAAAGCAACGAATAACACTGGGAACCGTATTGAAACTTCACCGAAGAAAGTTGAAGTTGAAAACAATCGCCAGGATCCGGATGTCGGGGGCGATGCCCCGCGGCCGATTAATGTGCGGCCGAGTGAAGCGGAACACGGACATGGACCCAACGATGCAGTGAACTCAAGCAACCCGCCGGAATCCATAGCGGCCGCTGTATTTGACAGTTCGGAGAACGGAGACGAGACATTTGCACCGCCACAGGCAATTCAGTCCAGCTCGGACAGTGACCCGGACTGTAGAATTGAACTGGAAGAGGAACGCCACGATGTGCCAGTTCCAAATGTGGATGCCATTGACTTGGACGGTGATGGCGCTTCCGCCGCTGATGCCATGCCGAAAATAGGTGATCCAGACCAGGACCAGAATCGGCACATGCGCACACCACCCCCACCACACCATGGTGTACATCTTGCAGAAGATGATAGTGACGGCGAACGAGATACTTCCGGCCGGGAGAAAAGAAGGAGAGAATCCCCGCCTTCACGTGTCCCGGGTCGCGCGAAACGTACAAAGAACAACTCGACTCCGTCACGTCCGTCACTTCCGTCCGCATCGCTTCAAGTTGTGGAAGAACACCTATCTGTTCTTTCAGAAAAAATGGATATGGTACAGAAGGGCGTGAGATCCATTGAGTCTGCGTTGGCCACGTTGCAAAGCACTGGAATTTCCGGCCGGACAATGGAAGTGAAGGTTGCCAATGTCAAGGATGACGTCAAGAATCAAGAGAAACCGGTCGTGCTGTACGAAGGTATAATGAAGGAAGAAGCACAAGAAATCGACGTGGCGTTCTCCTGGGACAACATTTCATGTTGCCTCTCAAGGTGTGTTTTCGTTGAGGTGATCGAGACAATGCTGAAAAGCGAGAAGGTACTGACTCCGGCCGGGTTACTTCGTGTCCTCGAGATTTTGCTCTTTTCCGTGAAGGCCACCGACAAGAAATTCGTGAACTTGCGGGGCTTCGGACCTTCAGCCTGCCAATTGCGGAGGAGAACAATGTGTCACGTTCTCCTTTGCGCTCAAGAGAACAGGTTTTGCAGTTTCCGGCCGGATACGGGCAGCGAAGTTGACGACGAGAGGCCATACACGCCGGTTTGGTTGAAGAAAAACCCGACCGGGAACGGAATGTACGTCGAGAAGAGGCACATCGACATGGCCCAGAAGGCTGCTGACAACAAGGGCGAATCCAGATCCCTGTACGGAACGAAGTTGGAGATTGCCCTGAAACAGCGCGACCCCGGCCGGGATGATGTGGCAGCATTCGCCATGATACGGGGCCTGTCCATTCTTGTCAATGTACAGCACAAGTCGCGAAGGGAGGCGCCACAGGCGTCCTTCGAGATTCTCGGTTATGTTTTTTTGGACTGGACCTTCCACAAGTTTAAGATGAAGCCAACCGATCAGGGCTCCTTGAAAATGGCTTGGGTTACCGGCCGGTCAGATTTACCACCGGACTCTGCTTTCCCTGAAATGAAGCTGTTCGATGACACTGACGCTCATGAACATAATGCGGCCGCGTTCGTAAGTTTTGCGAAGTCCAGAAGAGAGATGCTTTTGATTGTGGAACATGACGTGATGGTCCGATCCGCTGGAAAGTCGGATGCGCAACGCGCACATCGTGGAAAAGACCTGAAAACCTGGCGGAGATGCGTGAATCTCCTCGACGTCATACTCGCTGTGTTGCATGGTTACTGCACTGGCGGCCGCGCAGGAGATAGTCAGGATGTGCTATCCGGGCATAAGCAGTCTGTCCAGGTCGTGTACCACATGGCCCGTGTTTTACGGTCTGTCTTGTCTGCGGTGCGTGCTCCTGTGATAATATCTCCAGAATCGGAACCGGACGGGTCGGTAGGAGAATCAACTGAGTCTTCACTGGACGTGCCTGACAAGATCAGAGACAGGATCATGAACCTTATAACTCCGACGGATTGCAATACCGGCCGGAATATTCACCGTATCACATGCTGCGTGGCGCGGGATGTTTTTGACCGCCTCCATCTCAGTAATGAAGAACGACCTGCAGTTGCGGAAGACGGAAATTCCGACGATGGGGACCGAAGTGGCCTACCTGATGCTCCGTTGGAAACGACGGAGAACACCATGGACGACATTGAGCTTTGAAGCCCATGAAAGCATCAATGCCTGGCCGGGTTATTGCGGGAGACGAGGCTCGGGTGTTAACGGCCCGGGCGGGAAGAAGGATACTTCCACACATGACATTTGTCGTCCACGAACTGCGTTGATGTTCGGCAAGACGAACGGTGTGAGGGTTGGGCAAGTTGGAGCTGGTCTGAGTTCCATGAAAATCGGAGCGGCCGCAAATGTGAAGCTCGGTGACCACGACAGACTTTCCCGCCTCGAGAACGGCCTGGTATTGTGCAAAGTGCTCGTGCATGTTGTGCCCGCAGGCATAGCGGGCAGCAGTGATGATCTCGAACGGTCGCGCCTAGTACGACTGCTTCCAGGTCATTGCAGAAATTCGTGTGGATGAGGAAGTTGAAAGGTTGCGTACAGGCTGGCGCGCGCGAGATGGAATATGTGTCGTAGTAGTTCGAAGGGTCGGGGTGTTCCATACATTGAGCACCAGTTCATACCGTTCGGGAGTGGAAGCCGATAGAGTAAACTTCTCTGATTGTTTGCGTATGTGACGGCGGATGCAGACAGCACGGGCCAGATGGATCGTGCGCGTTGCTGTTGTGCGCGTTGCTGTTGTGCAATGGGCCGCGAACCAGGCAAGGGGTGTGCGCCAGACAGAGACAGGCTGGACACCCGGCCGGGATTGCGTTGCCGATTGTCCAGGGTCAAGTACAGCGCAAGCTTGCAGTCCTTTCGGAATCCTCCGTCCAGCTCGTGCGCGGTACAATAACCTCGTGTCTGTCTCGGGTTTGCGGATGCCTGTTGTCGCGGCGCAGGTTTGCCGGTCAGGAGGGAATTGATCAACGGGAAGAGGCGTGGGTGGCAAGTTGGTGAAAGGTTGAGAAGGACGGTTCAGAACTATGGCAGGTACGTGGCGTTCAATCCACGTGTGCGGCATGCGCCGGTACATGACGTAAGAATTTGGGACAGAAAAGTGAAAGTTATAATTTTAAAATGTTAAGAAACGATCTGTGTCGGCTTTTAATAAAAGAAAATTGCGGTAAAGGTATGTTTTCCGACTGAAAATGTTTCGAAACATCCACGTGTACAAGATATATTCGGAAGTACTTCACATCCTTCTGGATCTCGTACCTGGCATCTCTTGAAAGCGTCTTGCTCTCCATGGACGCGGCTGGCATCCATCGCTCCCAACTTCGCCCGATACCAACCACTCCCATTCTTTGTCGCCAACTCTCGCGCTCTAACGTGCTAACACAGCCTCTGGCCCGGCCACACAGTGGGAGTATCGGAAGCCAACTTGCGGCACCGGCATTCTCTGCTCTCTGGCAAACCTGGTCTCCCGGCCGGGCTCCCACCGCCACATTCCGACGACCACCACTCAGCCGGGTTCCCCCACACCCACCCGCGCGAAAAGGCTCAGGAGGGACTCAGCGCCGTCCCAACCGCGACCCAGGCAGTGCAGTTTTGCCCTGCTCTCACCCGACCACACCTGCGCGCGCACTACCGCGTCGCTTGTCCCGCGGTGCGCGCGCAACGAACTATTCCCGTCATGCCAGCCATTGTCGGACCAAGCGCTGCAGGTGCCTGCCAGCGCGCGTGCGCCGACCCACTGGCTGAGGTGGTCAGTTGTTGGTAGGTGACGGTGAGCATGTCGGGTTTGATCTCCGACGCGACCAGACCGCCGCCGCCAAGGTCGGCGAGCGCGGTGCGACACAGCGAGATGTTGGCTGTGCACGCAACGACGTCCACGATGCGCATGAGCGGTGTAGGTTCGACGGCGACGGCGAAGGCGTCCTTCCAGAGACGGTACATGCGTAGTGCCATGTGGTCGTTCAAGACTTCGTCCTTGGAGGCGACGGAGGATAGCGTCCGCGACATACTGCAAGCAACACGGTCAACGTCAAACTCATTTACCTTGCGTCTGCGCTGCGTACAGGTCAAAGGCATCTGTACGTCCACGTTCCAGGCACTACATTTGCTATCCGCTTCGGCGCCGGCTAACGCGCCATCGCACGCAGCAAAGCCCATGCACAACTCACGTCCCTGCGTCCGCGCCGTTTGAGGCGTCGTCTCACTTCGACATGCCACGCGCCGCCGTTCGTCCTCGCAGGCGCGGTATCGCGCCATGTCAGTCGGCACATGCAGAATTTTCAGGCTTGAAAGCCAGAACCCGGACCCCCACGTCCGTCCCGACCGCCGTCGAAGTCATCACGGCGATGGCTGCCGTGCGTACGACAAGGCTGCCCGTACGAATAGACACCCCCCTCCGTTGCCGGTCTATTACCGTCCTGAGCAACTCCATACAGGACCAGACGCGGCCGCGATGGACGATTGATCATTACGTCCCACACCTCCGCCGGTGACGCCATTCGGGCATCTCGAATATCTTCGTCCGTCGGTTCGCCGTACAGACGGCGAAACTCTTCGATTGTGATCTCTTCCCGGCCGGGATCGCCACAACTGCGTGCTTCAAGGCCACTGTCCCTATTCGCCCTGACGCTTGGCCGTTCATACGCGGTGGGAGGCGCTGCAGACCGTCCGGGCACAGCATGACCCCCGTGTATCCACGGTTCACGACGAGGGCTTGTAACGTTGCGCACGACCGGCGATCGGTTGACTTGCGGCGGCGACTGTTGACGGGGTGGTGAACGCCGTGAGGGACGCTGTGCACTGCATGGTAAAAAGTGTATGGAAACAATAAAATTTATTGGTTCACAATTGAATGACATGCGCCACTACAATGTATTGTTTCACAACTGCAATGTATTGTTTCACTATATAACACGGCGTGACAATTTACATGTATGGATTACGATGCGTAAGATATATACTGAAACAGCACAATGTATTAAGTACGTAAGGAAACACTATTCCTTGATAGGAACGGGAACATTACATCAAATCTGCTCTGGAATAGAAGTTGTGGGGATTTTCATTCATGAAAATAGAAGTACGGACCAATTACAGAAGATGGCATGACATTTTATTTTGAATCATGAGCAGAATTGTCCGAATAGGTCTGGATGCAGCACATACCTCAACATGTTGCACATATCCTCTCCTTTCACTAGGACACAAGGGAATCGCAGGATTAAGTTACCTAGGACAACATTGTCACACTCTATCGTTCTTGGAGTGAATTTCCTCGAACTAAGTGGTCTAGTCATCTCCCAGGATATAGAGAAGGTGTTCGCCACCGCCGTTCCGGTCAAGTCCCCTTGTTGTGCGGTTTTTTTCACTGGCGCGGTGAGGAATCTGGAGTTGTCGTTGTCCCACTTTGTGTTTGAGAACTCAATTACATGCCGGCTGAAATGATCTTTGTGTTCGCTCAGTACAACATTGTCATTCCGGCCGGATGTACTGGCACCTCCGAAAATTCGCAACGGCCGTGAGTCGTCCTGTTCATCCCAATCCATTGACGCCATTAACAGCATACGTGACTGTCCTTGAGCCTTGAATTCGCGGAGTACCAATTTGCGGACGTCTTCGTCACTGGTTATTCCCAACCAGTCAAACATGGCCGCCGCCGTCCGGAATATGATGTGTGCCTCACTACGCCGAACGTTGGTTTGCATGTCACGAAAACATGGCCGAAAAACAACTCGGTCGCATCCGACATCGTCAGCAAACGAACTGTGCACGTCGCTTGCGATACTCTGAAAGAGCGCGAAATCGGAACGTATGGCGTCCTCCTCAGATACACAGCACAGCACTTCGCTGAACACTGAGTTCCCAAATTTCCACGGCCGTGCGGTACTCACAGTCGAGTCAAAAATGGAACGTCGAAATATCGCACGCATGGCGGCCACCCGTTCTTGCACGAACACATCTCCACGGCCGGATGGTGCAGCTGCACAGCGTTTTTCTAGCAGTGCCACTCTGCGGCATAAGCGATCAACAGAAGTGGCCACATCTGCACACGTCGAACTTCGCTCCGGAGCGCTTTCCAGTGATGGATCCTTCTTTGCTCTTTTGCCCGGCCGGTCTTCGGTCCTGCGGCAATGCTGAACCTTACTGTCAGTGACGTGAATTCCTTCATGATCTTCATCTTCTTTCGAAAGCTCTTCAGACGTGCGCCATGTCGTTTCAGCTGAGCCATCGCGTGCGTGGGTCAATCTGTTGTTCGGAAGAAATATAACCCGTGCTCTCTCCTGCTTGTGGCCATGGGCGGCCGCGTACATGATCCATCCTTCCCCGATATTTCCACTTCTGGCCTTATATCTCCGGACGGACTCCGTTGTTGCAGGCCACCACACGGTATTCCCGTCCGGGAGAAGGAACCTAACGTCAATGTTCTCGAACGGGATCGGTACGTCTTGTTCCATTGTGGGGTGATTCGCAGAAAGGTGTGATCCGGCCGGCCGAAGTAGGGATTAGCACCGTACCGGTACGGTACCAGAAGATACTGGACTCGTGTATGAGATCTGGATCCTGTCTGAGATACTTCGAAAGCATAAACGATTACAGTACTGTGCTGTCATGTGCATGGTACCACTGGAAATTTATTATTTCGCAAATTTTAACGCCGTTTCTATATCTCTGGTTTGAGGAGTACATTAGTCGCACTTCGCCGGCCGGTTTGAGGTAAGCAACCATCTCCGCTCATCAGCGAAGACAACGAAGACGAACTCTTACAGCCGCTTCCAACGTTGTTTCACCGTTCAAGATGGCACCACGTGAACCGGGTAAACAAAGGACGACGAGATCAACGAAGCTGGTCCAAGCTCAGATTCGTAACGTGGACTCCGCCATTCGGGCTGCAGCGCCGACGGCATCTGCAACGGACACTACTGATATCGACGCAAAACAATCAACGGCCGTGAAGAACCCTTCTACCCCTCGCCAAGCGACACCGCGGGGACCCGTCGGCAAGAAAAGGAAGAGTCCTACTTCTGTCCCGGCCAGTCACAAAAGTCCCAGTCGCAAGAGTCCCGGTCGCAAAAGTCCCGCGAAGAAAGGCAAAGTCATTGGGAAAAATGCGTCGAAGAAGGACGGTACAGCATGCCACGATGACGAAACCAGGCCAGAGAAAGTTCGTGGAAGCTGTGCTGGTACATCCATGAGAGGCAGTGTTCCGGAAGAAGACGAAATCCGCCCGGTTGTTGCACTTCCTGCTCTTCCTCGGTCAACTGCGGCCGCCGTTACCAAGTCTATATTTGACGTTCTATCCGACCATGAAGATAATGACTTCGACGATCAGAATTTCTCTCCTTCCATGGACGGCCCGAACAGTTCGATAAGTTCCCCGAATGGGCAAGGTGAATTGGAACCGGACGAACTCGCCTGTCTGGAAGAAAGTGACATTTTACTGCCGACTTCTCCGATTCCGGACGCTCCACTCCGTACCTCGCATGCGGATACGCCCCCTCCTCAGCGCGGCCAACATGGACGGGAGAAAAGAGTGAGAGAGATAGGGGTTCGCGATGCTCCGGGTTCAGCATCGAAACGGATGAAGCCGGCCGGCCGGACAACTCCGTTGAACACGCATTCGCCATCCGTGGTCGGGCTGGAGAACCAAATTCAAGTACTTTCGGACAAGATCACTTTGCTGCAGAAGTCTGTTGACGATGTCATAGGCATCATGTCCGACGTGCAGGGCAACGCTGTTTCCGGCCGGGATTTGGTTGTGAAGCGCGGTCAAGTGTCGGAAGACAAGACGAACAAGCCAGTCATTCAGTATGAGGCGATTATGACGTACAGAGTCCCGCACTTTGACATTGCTTTCGCTCCAGAGAACATCACATTATGTATTTCTCGTTGCGTATTCGTCGAGTTCATTTCTGCGATGCTGAAGTCCGATAAGATGTTGACACCGGCCGGGTTCCTGAGGGTTTTGGAGGTCATGTTCTTTTCTGTTAAGGCCACTGACAAGAAGAGTGTTAACTTGCGCGGATTCGGCCCTGCTGCTTCTCAGTTCAGGAGGAGAGTCATGTCTCAAGTTCTGGCATGTGCCCAAAACAATAAGCTGGATTCTTTCCGGTCCGAAGACACTGACGACGTGGACGATGAACGGCCGTTGTTACCGATGTGGCTGGGGCAGAACCCGACCGGCACTGGAATGTACGTGGAAAGGATCCATATCGATAAGGCCCTGAAAGTGGCGACCAACAAGGGAGACGCTCTGTTCCTGTACGGAACGAAGCTGGAAATCGCCATGAAACAACGCGAACCCAGCCGGGATGATGTTGCCATCTACGTGATGAGCAAAGGGCTCTCTCATATCGTGAACATGCAGCACAAGTCGAGGAGGGAAGGCCCACAGGCATTCTTTGAGATAATTGGATATGCATTCCTCGACTGGACTGAGCATAAGTTCAAAATGAAGAGCACGGATCAGAAGTCCATGAAGTTGGCTTGGGTCACGGGCGAGTCAGAGCTTTCCGTTCCCCCTCACTCTGCTTTTCCAGATATGAAGCTGTTCGATGAGGAAGGTGCTCAAGAGCACAATGCGGCCGCATTCCAATCCTTTGCAAAATCCAGACGCGAAATGTTGTTGCTCGTTGAGCACGACGTAATGGTGAGAGCCGCAGGAAAGACGGACGCGCAAAGGGCGCACCGTGGGACCGAGTTGAAGACGTGGCGTCGCTGTGTCAATATTCTGGACGTCGTACTCGCAATCATGCACGGTTACTGCACCGGCGGCAGGGCTGGAGACAGTGAAGATATACTATCTGGCCACAAACAGGCTGTTCAAGTTGTTTATCATGCAGCCCGTGTCCTACGTATTGTGCTATCCTCCTTAAGAAACCCGAGAATCACCTCACCCGACACTGCGATTGGAACGGACAACGTTCCCCTCCAGCAATTCAACGTTCCTGAGAAAGTGAGAGATAGGATCATGGCACTTCTGACGCCAACTGACTGCAACACCGGCCGGAATATTCATCGCATCACTTGTTGCGTAGCAAAGGACGTTTTCAACCGTCTTCACCTCCGTGCGGAGGGTACCGCAGGTGTCCAGGAACCCGGTCGAGACCGGCCAATGCTTCGGAGCGTTCCTTTGCCCGAGAACGAAGATACAATGGATAACGTTGCACTGTGACGTGCTGCGCATTGCGTCCATGCGGGTCAGACCCGGCCGGGTTCGTCCTGGTTGAGGGTGTTATACTGAGTGCGCTGACGGAGGCTGAGTGAGGAAGGAGGGGGAGATGAATGAAATTGGATGCAAGGGCGGGCGAGAAGGTCCACGTTTGTTGCAGTACAAGTAAATGATACGGTTGCACACCACCTTACCGCCGTCATATGTGCGTCCCATCTGCCTTATCCATTACCACGCTCAAAGGAAGTAAAGCCTGGTGCAGCATTGTGAGTTGACCAGGCCGGATCGTCGCACGCGTGGATAGGAGTGCGCGTTGTGAGTATGGTTAAGTTCGTTATCATTGAGCTCTACTTTCGTGTTGTGATATGCGCCTGCATCTAATATGCCCTGAGGCGTTGGTGCCATATAGACGCAGATTGAGAACGCCCGGCCGTGCGCCGGGACGTGTTCTTCGGCCGAGGTTTTGGCGGGTTGAAGTTTGAACAACCAGTACCGACCACACCTAGCACTCAGTACAAGGTGAAATTCATCTCAGCGGAGAGTGCCTTATGCAGGACATCCACTGCCATCGAGTGACGCCATGGAGGCCACAGCAGCTGAACGACGCCACGCCATACTCGTGAAGACGGGAACGCTGCAGAACGCGGCCGCGGCAGCGCTCGACCCGTATACATGCAAAGAACGAGCTGATTGAGCTGCAGAAGTAGCACTTGAGCTTTCTCCATTCGCCGGAGATGTTGCCACGCCTGGTGCCCAGCGACAGAGACAAGGCGACGTTGAAAATCCCGCCACCCCGGCCGGACGTGGTGCGCCGCGGTTACAGAGCGGCCGAGGCAGCGCTCAACCCCGTGTACGGGCCAAGCTCCAGCAGAACGAGCTGCAGCAGTACCACTTGAGCTTGCTCGATTCGGCCGAGACGTTGGCATGGCAAGAGCGCAGCCCGTAGAATGAGCGAAGTCGCAGCGGCCGATCGAGGCCACGCAGAGATACGCCCGAAACCTCTACGCCGGCCACGCATGCTCATGCAGAACGGAACAGGGCCATACCTGCTCCGCGACGGCGACAAAGCGACGCTGAAAATCCCGACACCCCAGGCCGGACGTGGTGCGCCGCGGGTACAGGGCGGCGGAGGCAGCGCTCAACCCCGTAAACAGCCAAAGCACCAGCAGAACGAGCTGCAGCAGTACCACTTGAGCTTGCTCGATTCGGCCAAGACGTTGGCACGGCAAGAGCGCAGCCCGTAGAATGTGCGAAGTCGCAGCGGCCGATCGAGGCCACTCGGAGATATGCCGATACAGCGCGGCCGCTCCAGCGCCCACCAAAGCACGAGCAGATCGAGCTGAAGTAGTCGCTCATGCGATTTCGCGATACGTTATGTACGCGCCGAGTACCCTCTGACCCTGCAACGAGTCCTTGCTTACATGACATGATAGCCTGGGGCGGTGGAGTTTTGTCCATTGTTGCACGCGCAGCACCGCATACCGCAGTCGGACATAATGCGACCGTATCCGACCGGGACTTCTGCTCGCTTGGCGGTCTGGGTGATGCACAATCAATACGGAGTGCAGGCACCGGTGGGATCTGTCGCGTTGGATAAGCAACGGCCACGAGCAAACAACGGTCCCCGGCCGGGAGTGGATGACCTGTTACCTCACACGCCGGTTGGCGCGGGAGAGGTATGCTTGACGAGTGAGCTCACTGCTAGACGGTTGGATCACAGCTGCAACGAACACGCAGTCCGTGACGAGAGCGACGAGGGACGATATCGCTTGAAGATTGCGGTGTGTGTTGCCAAATTCGGTGGAGGTTGTGCTGGATTGCACAGAAGTAGAAAAGTGTAGAACCGTAGAAACTACGATAAAATTCAGATGGTTCAGCATATGGTACCGTGGAACCCTATAAACTGCATCGATGCATACGCCGGGAACCTTACCTCACGGACGGTGGATGTCAAGACGAAGTATCATTTATCGAACTCGCAAACGTTAACTAATATCCACAAGTTCCACGACCAGCGCCCCCACCACCATAGTAATCATCATCACGCCTGAAATAGCCATCACGATTGTGGTGCCGGCCGTCATCGTATACATCATCATCACGGTCTTTGGGTCGTTGGTTCCTGGAGCGGGACGCAGGATAGATCACGAGACGCGGTCGCGGTTCGGATTTCACGAAGTCCTCCTTGTAATCAGAGAACGCGATTCGAGCGTCGCTCAAGTCTTGGTCATTAGGACGTCCAAATCGTTGGCAGAACTCCTCAATTGTGACCTCCTCCCGGCCGGGATCCGTGCTGTTCCAGCGGTGCACTTGGTCCATGAACGTATTGAATGCGGGTGCAGATCGCGGATAGCTGTTACCATGGCCATGCACCTGCGGCGTGCACGGAAGTGAACGGTACTCGTGGTGCTCATACTTCTCCATACTTCTCTGGTTTCTGTGACGTGCATCGTCGTAGACCGCATCGTCGTTCTCGACGTCGATCACCGGTGGCATTGGGCGCCGTCTGTTCATTCGTGGAGCGTATCCTTGCTCGTCCAGCGCGACGCCAACTTCGTACAGACGTCCGTGGTGCTGGTGACCTCGCTCAAAGCACCGGCCAGCAACCTCGTTTTGGTTGAAGATACCGGTCGTATGAGAAGACCAAACGAATTCGCATGGGCGAAGGGGCGTTCCGGGGAACCTTAACTGGTTCCGTTCATGCCGGCCGGTGTTGTTCGCTCGACGCATCGCTTCCAGAATATGCGGGACCGTCGTCTGACCGTGAGGTCCGTTCCTCGTGTCGGGGTCTATGGGAATACACCCAAGGCGATCTTCAAGCCACTGAACAGTCTCCTCTGGTAGAATGAACGCCCGGTGTCCCCGTGACGCCTCGTGCCACCATGACGACAGGTAAAGTGCGCTGAACTCAAGTTGCAATACATCGTCCCACATGCGTCGCTCTGAGTCGTGCACCGCGCCGCGGATCTCCTGGTGGTAGTAAAAGACAGCTGGCGGTGTCGGCACCGGAACCCCGGCCGGGAAGTAAAACTCAGTGAGCCACACCGGCGTCGCGGGGTACAGTCGTCCGAATTCTTGTCGCAGGGTTGGGGTGACGCGATAGTCCGGAGCATCACACGGAAGGAGAATACCATGCGAGAAACGCCAAACAGCTTCGACGATAAGCGTAGAAAGGTGGCTGAATCTATGCCACCATCGACTGAGTAACGAGTCCCCTACAGCAATCAAAGGTAGGTAGTTCCTATCGATTGTACTGCCCGTCGCTGCCATTCGACCCAGAAACCTGTCCATGTGATCCACATAAAGAACCTCAAGTTCGTCTCGGGCGAAACTGCGATCGATCTTGATCGTGTCTGGTATCGAAAACCAATGATGCGCGTCAGCGAACTTGTCCCAGGCGGCCAATGCTCTCCTCTCACCGTCGTGGTCGAAGAGGTATCGGAACCGATCCATATCATGTCGCCTCCGTTCTCCGGTGAGAACAAACGCACTGAAGTTAAGCACGCCCATAGATTGGTTCTTCCACGTGTGGTTGCCGGTTAACCTGGAAGCGTCCACCGTCCTCAATCCAGCGTGGCCGTCCGCGGCCGCATGGTAGAAAGCAGGGTAATGTGAGTGGTCGTTGCGCCGAACAACACTCTGCATGCGTATCAGTGGCTGTGACGTACAACGTCCAGCAATACGCATCTGGGGATGGGCGAAGTTGACTTCAGGCAATGCCGAGGATGTGGCAGGGTCTCCGTTGACAGCCGCAGGTTCTGTCGTGTTGATGGCCGCAGGTTCCGGTGTGTCCACGGCCACAGGTTCGGGTATGTTACCGGCTGCAGGTTGAGGTGAGGTACAATATTCTGTGCCGGGCAGCGCGGCTTGGACATTTCCTGTAGCCTCTGGGGCAGGTTGGGTTCCGGGATTCGCAGCATCGCCGGTGTTCTGGTCCGCTGGAACGGTCGTGAGTTGCATATGAATTGTCGGCTCTGCGTTCTCCGTCATCGGCCCGTCCGCGGCGTTGGTGCTGCTCTGCACAGTCTGGACGGCCGTGCCGGGAATCTGTGCGGACGGGATTGCAGTTCCCTCGACGGCCGATGTTGTTGTGGGATGGTCAACACTGTGATCATACGGATTGTCCGTGCTATTCTGCACAGTCGGCACAGCCGTGACACCATTCTTCAGCGGTGGCGACGTTTCCTTCGGAGCTTCTGGGATCCAATCTGCCGTGGGCTGTACGGCGTCTGAAGAGTTCGGCTGAAGCCCATGTTGAGTGGTGGGAAGCACATTGACATTGGCAGGCGCGGCTGTTTCATGGCCCTGAGCTTGGGCAACCTCCGGGACCGTTGCGAGCGGCAGATCCGCACGGAGCGCAGAGGGCGGATCCAGTTCTTCTATGCCAGCTGTAACCGTCCGGAAGTTCTCATCGCCACCAGTTACATTCCCATCAAATGGGTTCTCGGGAAGTACGCCAGCCATGGTGAGATCCGAGGCATTTGCGAGCGGTTCCAAGTTGTCTTGCACGGTTGGGAAGTCCTGAGATGGATCTCTGCAAACAGCCGCTTCGGTACCTGGCGGAGGCGGAGCAGTATTGCTCACGGGAGTTGCACAGTGCACAGAACCGGACGGTGATGGAGCATGCTTCCTCAGTGCAGTGGCTGCAGGATCGGTGCCGGGCTGAGGCGGGGCAGCCTTGCTCACGGGAGTTGCAGTTGCCAAAGAACCGGACGGAGGCGGAGACTGGTTTCCAATGGTACAAGCAGCCGCTTCAGTACCGGCCGGAGGCGGAGCAGGATTTCTCACGGGAGTTGCACCTGGCACAGAACTGGACGGCGGCGGAGCTTCCTTCGTCAGTGCAGTTGCAGCGGGATCGGTGCCGTACGGAGGCGGATCTTGCTTGCGAACGGGAGTTGAGGTTGGAACAGAACCGGACGGCGGCGGAACTTGGTTCCTCAGTGCAGATGCCGTGCGATCTGTGCCGGACGGAGGCGGAGCAGGCTTGCTCACGGGACTCGCACGTGCAGCGGGATCTTTGCCGGACGGAGGCTGAGCAGAAATGCTCCCGGGAGTTGCAGACAGCTCAGAGCCTGGCTGCGGCGGAGCTTGGTTCCTCAGTGCAGATGAGTTTGGATCGGTGCCGGACGGAGGAGGATGTTGCTTGGTAACGGGAGTTGCAGACGGCACAGAACCGGACGGCGGCGGAGCTCGGATCCTCAGTGCAGATGCAGCGGGATCGGTGCCGGACGGAGGCGGATCTTTCTTGGTAACGGGAGTTGAAGTTGGAATAGAACCGGACGGATGAGGAACTTGGTTCATCAGTGCAGATGCAGCGGGGTCGGTGCCGGACGGAGGCGAAGCAGGCTTGCTCACGGGAATAGCATCGGCCACTGTGGGCGGGTCTCTGGCCGGCAGTACCTCTGATCGGAGGTTGCATCGGACTCGAGTAATTGGTTCTCGATCCTGTCCATCACCAAGGTGGAGGTCGGCCGAGTTGCATGACGGCTTCCGCGGAACAGAAGAAGATTCCAATATAGCGGCCGCGTTGCTTGTCGCGGATGCGAAGGAAGACGTAGACATTGCCTTCGTGCACAGAGACGACGACTGCATCATAACAGGCGATGTTGACGAGCCAGATTGTGTATCAGACGGCTTGATCTTCTTTCTCCCGGCGACCGGCGTGGGCTTCGGCGCATCTCGTGCGACGATCTGTCGTTTCTTGGCTCGATACGGCTGTACTCTGGCAGGGCCGGGCGGAGGTGAGCGCTTTCCGCTGCGGCGGGACCGGTTCACTTCCGTCGTCGGTGTTGAGACAGGGTCAGGCATGACTGCGGGGAGGCTAAGTAGATGGACTTGAACGCGAGGCAGGAGGATGATAAGAAACCGGATCGATGCAGATTGACGGGCGTGCTGAACAACTGACAGACCGGCGGACAGATGTACGGCTGCGCGACAAAGGTGATGATGTGCGTTCGTATGATGTCGCGGCAGACGGATGCACACAGATGAGGCCGTTGGAAGCACAAGACGTGATACACGCGGGCGCGTACGAAGGGAATAGGCGTGTGTCCGCGAGAAGCGTCGTGGGAGAAGGACGCAGGCCAACGACAACGTGTTGATCGGCGAAAGTCGCCGTAGAAGAACGACGCGGGCAGATGAACAGGGCCTGGACAGCTCCGGAGTAGCGACGTGAGTGAGGCCGGCCGGAAAGCCGTGAGAATCTTGAAATGCGGAACAGCGGCGGCTTGCGGACGTGAGCGAGGCTGGCGGACGCGGACGAAGCGGACAGATGACGTGAGAGAGGTGAGCAGACGCGCAAGATGCGAAGAGGTGTGGATCGGAGAGCTTGGTACGCCGCCGTACGTTCACACGTCGGAGAGGAGGTGAGTCGAGAATTGAGGCGGATGCGGGGCGGAGCGACTTCAGATGCAGGCAGGGGTGAGCTTTGATTTCATGACCAGCGAATGAAAGTCAATGTTGTGTAAAATACGCTGGAAGCCAGAAAACAGGCGAATAGAATGGTACACATACTGTAATTATGCATTTTGCAGTGCCTTTTAAATTTAACAACAAATGACGATTTATTCATAGTGTTCCTGTATGTCAACGCATGTTCTCCTCTGCAAGCCTGCAGCGTTCAACGTATCACAGCTCCCCTCATGTTGCGCTGCACATGAAATAATGTTTACAGTAAAACTGCACTGCTAGCTTCCTAAGATAACATTGCTGGCCTTTCTTCCGACTAGCTCCTTTGAGTCGCTGTCCTGGCTCACAAAATCTATGCAATTCTTCCTCTGTTATATACTTCTTTGCTTTCCTTGCCTCTTTTCTTTATTGTGAAAAGTACGGTAAGTCCACTGCCGGGCGATGGAATACATGTGTTTTTGATGGAGCCGGCCGGTAAATGGTTTTTTCGTCTCATCCTTCGCACAGATTGAACCTACAATACGTATGCGATGCGGAAATAGAGGCTTGTCAGATATGTTTCCTGAGACTATCGAAGACGAACCATCCGACGGACCACCAGAAGCACATAAAAATTCATGAATAACGCGTACATTCATAGTGCCCAGCCGATATCTCTGCCTTCCAGAAGTAGTGCCCGTGCAGTAACCGCGGGTACTTCTCGCGACAAATACACTTGGTCAGGAACATCAAGACGAAACACTGTCCTAGAAACCATCGTTCTTCATTATAATAGAAGTAGTCCTCATCATGCTTCTTCTGAAACAACCAAAGTACCGTACCTACACGGCCGGAACCATATATATATATATACCGTTCTAAGATCAGATGAGCAAATTCCTTCTTCCGCTCACTTTATATCATCGTTTGTACAATATCATCTGTATTGAAAAGTCTTAGTCACGTCTAAATAACTTGTTCCGGTTTTCGCAGCTGCTACCTGGTCTTTGAAGTAGAATGTTTCCATTCAGTCTAATCCCGGCGACTCCGGACAGCTACCTTTCCGGAGTCGCAGGGATTAGGCTGTTGTAGGCATGTGTATTTACACACAACCGTTTGTGATGACTTCGATGCCCCGCTCACTGCGTTTCCAGCATGCGACCGCCTACATATGGATAGGGATACTCCTTGTTCCTTCTGGCCGGTTTTTGTAAGGACCGTCCGTTACCTGGTAAGAATGCTGCTCATATCCAGTGCACCATACGGCCGAGGACGCCTCGGAAAACGTCCGTACCAATGCCATCTGACCAGAAATTGTAAATGAGCGGAAGTGCATAACCATTGCAAATTGTCTGGCTGGAAATCCATTCAAGCCCACCGATATGGGCGGAACCGTATAAACATTTCAAATTCTCCGGCCAGGCACAAATGCAGCGCCCTCATATTCCGGCATCCAACTTTAATGACTATATTACCTTCGAATGAAACAAAACTCAGGAAACTGAGTACATGTATATCAGCATCAGAACAGGGGGAGATACTGGTTCGCCTTTTGCGAGCGAGGAAGACGGCTCATGTTCAAGGTTAGGCTCATCCAGAGCCTAACTTTCGACATGAGCGGGCCTGCATCAATTTGTATGACGTCATGCGCGGACCAAGACCAGGCCACATTTTAGCAGGCGGTGTACAAGTACGTACGAATCGTGGCATTCCTCCCAATCAGATTACACCGATGGACGGTTCAAATGTGACTACATTGAATGCCGCGCGCAATTTTCTGACTTTCGACGTTGAAGCTCCCCATTCCTTAATAATGATTAAATTTGACATACACGCTGCTCGTTCGTGGGTGGCACGGCACTACCTTGGGACGATTCCCATTCCATCGCTTCACTCATCCTGTTCCCTTCTATGCTCCACTGGACCAGAGCGTACTGATCCCGCCAGTACTCCGTTCGTCTATCACTTTACGCAATTCCAGTGTCTGCACCGGACGGGTCGCACAAGCCATCAACACCATCTACCATACCGCAGTCCGTTCCGGCCGAGCCTACTCTGCCCTGATACCGGAGGAGTTGCAGAGGTAATATCACGACGATTTCTTTCGGTTTCGCCCTTCTCCTCTCGTTCCGTCCGGATCCTGAAGTAACCTGGGCTGCCATAAGCCAACCTCAGCATCGGATTGACTCCACCCTCGACTACTTCCGCACGGGTTCTGAAGCGATCGCCAAGGGACGTATCAAGGTGCTATCGATACATTCAGCTTGTCTTCTATCTCGTCAAGGGTCTAATCAATCTTCTATCGTTCCGGCCGGTTCCTGGTCTTTCTCGGCCAGTGGTGCAAAGCTTTCGTCAATCAATTCTGCACTGCACCGGCCGGTTCTTTTTTTCTATCCGGTACTGACAACAGACGACTTCCTCAACCAGTCCGGGACTGCGCGAAACAAATGCGCCCTTCGCCCAAGGGAAGTGGCCCGAAAAGAGGACGTGGAATAGCTGGACTATCTTCAGGCGCGGCCGCTCCAAGGACAAAGGTTCGGCGTAGCATGTATCCCGGCGAATCATCAGTGGACATGGACCATGATGCGGTCAATCGGGCATTGCGTCTACTCAACGACAACCCTGGTCCTGCTGAGTCAACGGAACAAGACCCGGCCGGTCGTGGAGAAGTACCGGACTGTGACGTGAGCTCACGATCCCCAATTCATGAACAAGGAATGGGGCCTTTCGCGATGGGTCTTTCTGGAACCCGCCCTGCACATCTGCTCGAAGACAACGCCTGGCCGGACGTAGATCAACAGGACAACACGCCGGATGATACGGACGGCAAATCACTATCCGATGATGATGGAGAACTGGAAAATGACTCTGGAGCAGTGGATGATGCCTTCCACGAAACAGAGATTCTACCTGGCCAGGATGTACCAACCCCGAATGTTGTCGAAGATGATGGAATTATGACGGATACTACGTCTATGATGCCATCCATAACGACACTGGGAAAGCGGATTCGCGGTGTTGTCACATGGGACCGTATGCTGTCAAGCATATGTTTCGCCGGCCGGAGGAACCTAACAGCAGATCAGTACTCCTTTTTCGCGCAGGCGTTACGCACTGCTAACGGCCGTATCAAGCTTAGATCGTACAAGACTGTTCGCACAACGCAATGGAAAGAACTCGTGGACAACTGCTTTCCGACCAGTTCATTGCTTTTCTTGGGTGAAACAAGTCGGCCGAGTTCTTCGCAGCAAAAGTACATCAACACTGAGAATGCAGGCCGAAAAGATGCGAAGGAGTGTGGGAGGGTCGTACTTCCATCTCAGTGGGCTAAAGTGGATATACTATCGTACCCTTTCTACGCTGATGTTTTCGGGGGATCACAAACGCTCCGCCCGGATCACCATTCCCTGGAAAGAAGTCCGATCGTGACAGAACGGGAAAAGGTAATTGGGAAGGATCTCGTACTTTGGGCTGAGTACGACGACGCAGTTTGTCCCTGCGAGAAGGGAGACACCGTCCGGTTCCCCTGTCATGTATCAGAAGAAGGCCGGTGGAGCACTGTGAACGGCTACTGGATAAAAGGAGATCGGCGCTCATCATCGACCGATGTTCAAGAGACGATGATCGATGGCGTACTTGGCCACATGTGGTGTGTTGGTAACGAAGGACGGAGGGGGTCACTCAGTACTACCGCCACTGAGGAACTAACAGATGTTGAGCGGGCAGTGTATCAGGCCCTCCAATCACGGCCGTGTGCACCCATGGTCCTGGATCGTGCAGAGAATGAGGAGGATGTGACATGTGCAAGTCGTCCAGGCAATGCATCAACATCCAAACGAAGACGGCAGTCAAGCACTCGGCAAACGGTTTGCAAAGATGACTTGGAAATATTTCCGGGAGACGTCTTTGCCTTCCTCCGCCCGGATACTGCAGTACTAACGGATGACGTGTGCCTGTTCGTTGGATCCTCTGTCGCGTACGCGAAAGGGAAGCCAGGAGAACGACTCGTCTGGGTTACCGTCCATCCTCAACGGAGTAATGGGGACATGTACTATGTGAGGAAAACTTCAGAAGCGACAGTTCGGGGCATGCCAATGTGGCGCAGCGGCCGCAGAGCAGTGCCATTCTTCGACGGTCCAGTACACGGCAACCAAGGAATGTTACCGTCCGGTGTTCGGTACGTCATTTATCGCCTCGCCATCTACGCCGATGGGTTTAAGCAGCACAAATCATTGGCCGATACACGTTCAGTTGGCGGTTGCTATATGCTTCCCCTTGGACAGTCTATTGAGAACAAACGATCGACGTACGCAACGCGGGTATTGTGCCTCACCCCGGACGGGCAAAGCACGAACAAAGTATTCGATTTGATTCAGAATGATCTCGTACAGGGAGCGAGGGTTGGATTCCCGGCCATGGACGTTCATGGTAGGTCAATTCGTCTGTTCCTCGACACAGTCGGGTTCTTTGGCGATTATCCGGCCGTGACTGCGACGACAGACGTACGAGGACATAACGGGCGGGCTTTCTGCACCTTCTGCACGTTCCGGGAAAACGCAACTGCCCGGACGGGTTCAAAGCTGTACACGACGGCCGTGCACAGTAGAAGATTCGGCGCAATGAGATTCGACGAGCGGAGATCGGCAGTGCGATCCAATCTAACAGACGCGCACTTACTACGACAAATGGGATATGCAAATGTTCCAATGGAAACGGCTGAACAACTTCCGCTTGTGAAACTGGCGCATGAACTGTGCAAACCTGGAGGGCGAGAGCAACTCGGCAATGGCGACCCCGTTGTACCCATCGGTTTTGACTCGTCTCTGAGCGCGGCCGCGGCTCCGGACCATCTCATTAGCGGTCTGATTGACAACGTGTTGCATGTCTGTTTTGATCTTTTAGGTACAAACTTGAAGAGGAGGTACACGGAATTGCGCATGATGACTGATGCGGCCGCGAACGGACTCCCAACACAGGGGAAATTTATAAGGTACAAGGACGGCATGTTCTTGGGAATTCGCAGCGTGACTATGTCAACAAAGGTATGCCTCTTACTTTGTTCCGTTCCTGCGTTTCTGAAGGAGTACTCTGCGAGCAGGAACCCTGCGTTCCTCCTACCTGAGAAGCTTCAAAAACTCGTATCGTCACTGCAGTATACGCCTTCCGTTCAGGTGGACGGTCCAAAAGCGGCGGATGCCTTGACCAATCGAGGTGTCCTCCGCGCTCACGGGGAGAGGCACCGTTCTGCGCGGACGTACATTGAGGCTGCCGGAAACGTTTACAGTCAGGTGGGACCGGCCGGTAAGGTGTTGGACAAGCCCAACGCGCATCGAGCTTTAGAGCTCTGTGTACTAACTGTATCGAATTATGGCCATGTCAAAAACTGCAGTGAGCTGCTGTTAGAGATGACTCACAGAAAGTTTAAGGGGTGGCTGGAGTCCAATTCACATCCGGACGCACACATCACTGCCATGGAACGCGCAATATCGGCCGACTGGCTCGGTAGGCTTGGAATTCTATATCAGACATGGACGAAAGGCAACGCAGAAGAGAAGCAATGTGCTCTGCGCGGACTGAAACGTCTTCTTGTTGGGGATGATTTCCTGCATTTACAGGCAGGATCGGACGAGGCGCAAATGCTGCAGAAACTGTTCGAAGACGCTCTTCCTGATGCTTTCTGTGCTCCTGTGCTCACGGAGCTGGAGGTTTGCGGGCAGATTAATATCCCATCCCATCGGACGTATACATGGGAAGTGCTGGCCCGAAAGAACATCCCGGCCGGAAACGAAGCTGTGAAGGAAGGACTGCGAATTCTAAGAGAGTGGTACCTATCGCAGGACTGGAAGTTTGAGGACACCATATCAGTCTTCAACACTGCAATGCTCATTGCAGGTAGCGATCTGTCGAGGAGGAGGCGGTCTTATCCGCATCATACGATCCGGTCGGAATGCTGCGTATCTGTGGTGGCCAGATCGTCTCATGGTGATGCACAGGTTATTCAGGAAAGTGATGACGATGAAACGAGCTTTTTATTGTATTTCGCTGTCATAGCCATACTACGGGTGGCAGGAGGAAATGAAGTATGGGGAGTTGTCAGGGAGATGAGGCGACGCACGGTAGGATACTCCGTGGACGAATCCCCGACTGTTGTTCTCAAGTTTGGACGTCGTGTACGCCGCGTCGCCGTATTCCACTTATGCGATGAGAACTGTGGTCCCAGTGATGGAAACGCGACCTTTCAACACAGCGCTGGAGTTTTGGACGGGGGTGTGCACGGGATATGTGCTCGCGCGGACGGGTATCCTCCCCATCTGGGGTGATATTCTTACTTAGAAACTTTTTGGGTCGCGCTACACTTCATTTAAGACTATGCGGCATACTAATAAATCGCTCCGCACCCTACACGACGTATCAGGCTACGTTATTGTACTACATGAAAGTATATATCTCAACGATACCATAACATGTCGTTTTATTCTAACCAAATGTTACTGTACTACGACATCCCTATGATTTACCATATCGACCCCACACATTACTAAGCTAGCATTCCATTTATTATGGTAATGCATAAACATATTGAATGAGGTTGGCCTACTTGGTAGGCAGAGAGTGCTTTCCAATTAGTCAACATATTCTTTTAAATTCGTAACATGCGACGCCGCGGATTCCATACTGGACCTTCTCGGTTGACGAGGATTCATATTTACAGTTGCATGCCGTCTTAATACTTTCACATCCTCAAGTCGTAAAGCATCATACCATTTTACGTACATCCACAAGTTACATACTACTAATAACATTCTTAATTACTGCCGCTCCTCACTTGTAAATATTGAAGTGATATTGTACTTAAGTACTGTACCGCCCTAGTAGAACTGTACGCCCCCTCCAGACACTGTCAAGCCATTCTGCATTATGCTTCGTACTTCAAGTAGGTGCCCATGCGACCTAACTTGTGTGGCGTGCTGTGCTCCATAACATTTCATGCCTTTCTACAGCATGTTTCGTACTTCAAGTTGGTTCACATGCGACCTTCTTTGCGTGGCGCGTTATGTTCCATGCTATGTCAGACCATTGTGCAATATGTTTCTTACTTCAGGTAGGTTCACATGCGACCTTAGTTTCATAGCGTACTATGATCCTTAACCTGTCATGCCATTCTACATCATGTGTCATACTTCACGTTCGTTCCCATGCGACCTTATTGTCGTGCCGTGTTATTTTGTAGGTTCCAGTAACGCTCAATTAAGTCATTACTCTGCTTCAGTAAGGTTGCGTAACATTCTGCAGTACCAATCGTTCTTCTAGTATGTTAACATGCCATCCTTTTAAGATGGCTTCGCCTTTTCGGGGAATTCTTATCGCCTGCATTATGGCAACATGCCGCATAAACAATATGGCATGTTCTGTTGCCTAGAAACCATGCACCTCTTTCCTGTTATCATGGGACCGTATTGCCCTGGCATATGACCTACTGTACTTCCCATGACGCACTCTGGTATTCGTTTTGTGTAATACTAAAATGACACACCACATTAGGGAAATGACGCGCCCAATTATGTACAGTATCGTAAGAACATGTACCGCTCCGCTTGTAAGTTACGCGCACATACGTAAGGTACGACATTATTTTGGGTACGGAAATTACGGAATCAATCGAATTCTATTGATCTATCGGGTATGTAAGCACTATATTTTCTATTGATTGCAGTGTTTCACTACCACTTAATCAATAGATTCACAGGTAAAACGACGCGCCATTTTAAAAATTTTACCATGCAGTGTGGTTCTTCATGAACAGGACCATGACGAGCTCTGTCGAAATAACCGTCCGCGTGCGGGTTCATCCGGCGGCGTTGAAGCGGTTCTTCTGTACGGGAGGCCAGCGGTGCTGGTCGTCGACGGTTGGGACGAGGAGGAAATCCGTCCCTGGCGCGTTCCACACCCAACTCGTACATGCGGCCGCCTTGCTCATTTCCCCGTTCGAAACGGCGGCCGCCCACTTCGTTGCAATTCTGCAACCCAGTTGTCCGCGAGCTCCACACAAACTCGCACCGGCGAAGATCATGGTCACGAAACTGTAGGGTGTTTCGATCCTTCTGCCGTGTCTCATTGGCGCTCCGCATTGCTTGCAGGATGTACGGCACCGTCGTCTGCCCGTTCGGTCCATGCCTGGTATCAGGATCAATCGGAATTGTACCGAGGCGCTCCTCCAGCCAGTGCACTGTGTCAGCTGGAACAATGAACGCTCTCTGTCCGCGACAAGCTTCGTGCCACCACGAAGAAAGGTAGAGCACACTGAACTCCATCTCAATCAACCTGTTCCACATAAACCTGTCGTTCGGGTGAACTGCAGACCTGATCTCCAGGTGGAAGTAGAAGACGCACGGCGGCGGAGGAACTGGCACCCCGGCCGGGAAGTGATACTCCGTGATCCAGTCAGGAGTGGATGGATACAGACGGTCGAACTCTTGCTTCTGTTTTGGGATGACACTGAAGTCCATTGCGTCCGCTGGTACAAGTCGGCCGTGCATGTATCGCCACTCAGCCTCTGTCAACAATGCATGCAGGT
>JAULBV010083332.1:0-26586 GCA_032358295.1 Pterothamnion heteromorphum | reverse complement strand
CGGGCCGGCGAGCGAGGGCCGCACGCGACGCAGACGTAGAGCGCTTGACCAGCCTTATTGGCCGGCTAGTTCGTCCTCCAGCCCCACCGCACCGCACCCGCCGGCGTACAGTGCACTCGCGCAGCCACAGCGCTCGAACCAGACGTCCGATCGGCGCGTTCTTGAGCTCGGCGCACGGGTGGCCAGCTGCTTGAGACGGCGCAGTTAGCCTCGGTCGCCGACGCCGCCTCCAGGCAGCGCCAGCCGGCCCGAGATCCATTCCTTACGACTTGGGCCGGTGCGCCGGCCCCAGCGACGAGCGACGATATTTCCCAGAACAACCACCGGGCCGGCGAGCGAGGGCCGCACGCGACGCAGACGTAGAGCGCTTGACCAGCCTGATCAGCCGGCTAGTTCGTCCTCCAGCCCCACCGCACCGCACCCGCCGGCGTACAGTTCACTCGCGCAGCTACAGCGCCCGAACCAGAGGTCCGATCGGCGCGTTCTTGAGCTCGGCGCACGCGCGGCCAGCTGCTTGAGACGGCGCAGTTCGCCTCGGTCGCCGACGCCGCCTCCCAGCAGCGCCAGACGGCCCGAGATCCATTCCTTACGACGTGGGCCGGTGCGCCGGCCTCAGCGGCGAGGGACGGGCGTTCCCAGAACCACAACACCGTCGCCAGCGTCGCATTCGTCCATAAAGAGCACCAGCGAGTCTCCCGACGGCGACACTCGCCGCAGCGTGAGCGCCTAACGAGCTAGCGCGGGCAGCACGGCGATGATGCATGCATTCAAATGCATGCACGACAGTAAGTAAAAAGTTCGCGTACCGAAGCGAGACGGGTGCGTGCGTGGCCTTGCACACTCGCTGCAGCGACTGCTGGTCCTCCGTGCGCATCACGGCCTCGGCGATCCCTGCGAAAAGTCGCTGGCGTGCTTGCTGGATGAGGGGAAGAACGGTGAACGCGTACGTTAGTGGAACAGTGATGTCGGGGGTGGACGTCAGAGCGGACGCGGACGGGGTGGTAGGGACGGGATGGATGGTGGCGTGGCGCGCAGCGGCGCGGACATGGCAGGAGAGCGAGCGCGCCGCATCCGGAATTGCGAACGCGGAGAAACGGTCGGAGAGCGTGTTAGCGGTGCATGTTGAGGCGGCGGCGCGGAGGGACAACGCGCGAGGACAACGAACGTGTGATGGGGTGAGGGGCAACGGGCGTACTGGCGTGGCGGAAGTACAGTAGAGGGCGGTATCTGACATAGGAATGAGGAGAGCATTATATATAAAGAAAGTATAGAGCACGGGAGAGCTATACGAGTAGAGGTGCGGGAAACATGGGAGGAGGACCCGGTGATGGTGGAAGGTGGAAGGGCGCGGCGTGGCCATATTGCTCTTGTCTCCGCGGAAAATTGGGCGCGCTTGGAAGCGCCGGAATAGCAGCCCTATGCGTTAAAATATATTTTAGCAACGGAAATAATGCTGCCGCCATGGCGCCATTTCCGTTTCTAATGCGATTCATCGCCACGTTGCTCGCGTGTATACAGACAGGCCAGGTCGCTTTTTCCCGCTTCGATTCCGCTGATCCCCCGGTGTTCTGCCCGCTGTCACCTCTGTCGCCATCGCCTCCAACGCAATGGACGACTCGGGCGTGTTCCGCTGAAGCAGGAAAGACGACATCAATAGCCACCCGCAGTGGGCCGCTGACCGCCGACTACACCGCAGTGCGCCGCTTTACGTTGCGCGACGAGCTCGAAGCCGCGCAGCGCTTTCGCGCCGAGCACGAGGTCGACGGAGGAGCGCGCGACGCTGACCACGCCGTGGCGGCGCGCAAGCGCTCCATCGTGATGGCAGAGTAGCGAGTGCATGGCACGGTCACGCGGAACTTCGGTCGCAAGGCTCTGCTTCTGGGTCGCGCCCGCCCTCTCGCGTCCGATAATCTAGCGTGCTTGGGGTCCTTGACCTGATGGACGCGCCTCTGGAGCACGCGCGAGACGCCGCAGCGCATGCGCGCATCGCGCTGGCCAAGCCGCGTGAAGGTCTGGATGGTGGGCTGGGGACGTGACGGACTCTGGCGCGGACGTCTCGACCGACTGCGACGGCCCGGTCTTCAACCACGCGCTGGGCATATGCTTCTGGACAGCCGCGCGCGCGGCCTTTCTCGCGTGCAAATGCGCTATCGCCTGCGACAGGCGTAGATGACGCATCGCCGCGTTCGTTAAGAGAAAACACCTCGGCGCCGTAGTCTCCGCGCTGCTCTTCCGCGCCGCGGGAATGGATGGGATGCGCGCGCAACTATGCGCGGTCGTGTGGGACACACCGGCCGCTGTGCCACGCGCACTGAGTCGGGCTGGTTCGCGCGCGCGCCGTGTGCATGATGCGGGCGCAAGGGCCGCGTGCCGCGCGCGCTCTAAACTTGAGAGCAGAAGCGGAATAGGCCGCGCGGCGCGCCGGAGGCGGAAGGGGTGCCTGTGGCGGTGGTGGTGGCGGTGGCAGGCAAGAGGCCACGCGTGCCACTGTGAAGAAACTCTGGGCGAACTGCTCTGCGGAAAGTTCCGCGTGCACATCGGTGACAAGCTCGACGAGATGCTGTGAGGAAAACGAACGCGCGATGGTGCTCAACTAGACTGCGCATACCCATGGCTGGTCGATGTGCCACGACGGGAGGGCGTCATGCAAGTCGGTACGTGACGCGAGGGTGAGGCGTCACTGACGCGACAGTTCTCGGTGCCGAGCCCGCACACGCCGATGGCGCTGTGTGCCACAAACGCGATGGCGGCGTCGGTGACCGCGGGGACCGCGTTCGCGGCGACGCGGCTTGCGGCGGCGCGTGCGGCGTAGTGTGCGCAGCGGGCACGGCGGTACGGCGCTTGACGGGAGGGAGCGGCGGCGAAAGGGCAACAGTTCGACGGCTGGCTCTGCGGTGCGGGGCGCGTGGGCTGGCACGTTGCGCGCCGCGCGTCGTGCTCTTTTGGCTGGTGATGTGGCGCAACATGCGCCGGAAGTAAAGGTTACTGTAGGGGAGGCGGCGCGCTATTCTAGCGCAAGATTGTAAATTTAACTTTAAAAACATCCCATCCTGCCCTGAAACACCCCAAAGCCGCCGCACGCCACATGGGATAAGATGCTTCCATCTAACTTGCTTATTACCACTGGAGATGAATATTTGATGGTGCTACTTTTACTTTCTGGGTATACGGCAATCCAATTGATATCGTACACCTGGACAAAATGCTTAGGGAAACAGCACCAGTCAGGCCAAAAGCCATAAATCTGTCAAATATGGCACCTTTTCATTGGTGCGTGTATCATGAAATTTTGAATATGCAGTTTGCACCATTTATCCTCACCTAGCACCGTTGGCCATGCGCGATTTCGGGCATCTTGAGTTTTGGCGAATGCAGCACCGGGCCGGGTATAATTTCAAAGTTTTGGTCCGAAATTATGGGGTTTGGCGTTTAGCCTTTTCCTTTGGTAGAGTTTATCGCGAGCAGTAAAAATTGATCATTATAGCTTTTGGCCCAACCGGTGATGTTGCCCTTATACGGTGATACGGTTATACATCATGTATAGGATGATCATGTCGCAGGAGAGATTTTAGCCAGTTCTTTCGCACGGGCGGTGCAGAGTCTGCGTCTTTCGACGCTGAGTTGTGTGTCTGCACTGCAAACACACAACTCAGCGTAGAAAGAACTGGCAAAATTGTATATAATAACGGTTTCTACCTATTTTAATTAAAATCAATACAAACCCGGCACGAAAATAATACAAACCTGGCACGATGTCGCGGGTTGTGTGCTGATTTTAATTAAAATACACCCGTCAGGCGGGCGTCGGCGGGTGGGCGGGCGTGGGTCTATGGGCCACTCCGTTTCATGGCTGCCGTGTTTCTCTCGCGTTGGGTGAGAGTCTCACCCAACCCGCGAGCGATAGATAAATGACCGGAGCTGCCGCGTCCGACTAGGAACATGTGCAGGCAGACGACGGAGGGCATTCACCAGCTGAAGTACCTGACCCTATTGAATGGAGCCCACAGTCGGCTGTTTACAAGGTACAGTGCAGGTTCCAGTAACTGTACGTCGTGTAGGGCTCGATACCGCACACGTGTAGAAACATATATGTTTGACCAGTCTGGTTGTACACGTATACGTGTACAACCAGACTGGTCACTCTGCGTAACCGAGATGTCACGGTTCAGTCACAAAGGAAGCACCTCTGATTAAATTTTAGAATGGCCCTGGGGGCCATACAATAAATTAATCACGATTTTGGAGTTCGGAGTTTAGGGGTGCCGCACGTATCTCCAAAATCCGTCTCAGAATTCGCTAATGCGTCTTTATATTTGGCATTGTTTGGAGTTTGGAGTTGAAGTGGTGGAGAATTCAATACAGTAGAAGCTTTTGACAATACTTCAATCATCTTACGCCCTAATTACAGAAATTAGAAAAGCCAATAGAAACTACTTTACCTGCCAGGTACAGAGTACGGGTACAGCAACCAGAACTCGTGCTCTGCAACTACCCATCGCATGACGGTAACGTTTGGGTCTTCGTCGCCACCCTTTTTAAGCGAACGTTGTAACAGGCGTTGAAACACCCTGCATACAGCACATACTCCGTTCCCGCCTCGGTTTCCCCCTAAATGATGTGATGTGAATACTGTACAGTACCGCTGCCGGGAACGCGCGGGTGTTGTCCATAGGATCCTAGGCTGCGCTCGAGCGCAGCCGGGTCGAGGTGGCGCACGGTCGCGCGGCGATAGGAGTACTGTAGTGAACGGGAAGCCATCCACGCGAGGAGAACTGAAGCACCTGGCACTCTCCCTATGCACTTGCAGACGCATATGCGCGCCTGTGGCTCACACCTTGCACGTATATTAATATTAATTTATTAATAAGAACTGTTCTCCAGGATTGCAACTACACCGGTCACTTCAATTAGTGTGAGTGACCCTAAAACTGAAGGCCGTTTTGGACCTCCACATATATATATTAGTGTCACTCACATTAATCTACCACTCACAATAATAAAGGCTTATTCATAAATATTGTCACTCACAATAATTTACAAGTTCATAATTAGTGTGAATAAAAAGCACCTAAATCTGTCCATTTTACCTACTTTCTGACTTTGTTCAGAGCTAAACTATCCCTATCTGACACGCTGTTGACGTTCTCTTCATATTTCGAGACTATTACATGAAAATGAGGGAAATGCAGTTCACAATCCCAAGAAATGATAAGGAATACAGCCAAATTCGCAGCCTTTCATAGCCTCTCTCGGGTGTATTACACCTAAATTAACTCACACTATTTATTCACTCACACTAATTGAAGTGAGCGGTGTATAGTACAGTACAATGAAATGAGTGCATTTGCGACTAGAGCTGTACAGACTGCTTGGGTTTTCGACTACAGCAGTATTAATTGTTCGCATCCATGCTTGCGACTACTGCGTTTCCGGTGGTACTGAAACTGCTGACTACTGTACCCGTAGCAATTCTACCGGGTACAGTTCTTGTCGTACTTTCGTCGGCCGACGGAGGAGCCGGAGCCGGGTTATAATCCCTTTGACGTTTCATGGTGCTATCTATAGATAGCACCATGAAACGTCAAAGGGACGCTCCGTTGCACGCAGTGGAAAACGCTTTGCAGTGCTTCTGTAATTCTTTAATTGTGTACAGTACGTAATTGGATAATTTTGTTTGTCACGAAAGTCACGGAAGTCACGGCTTTGCGTAACTTCTACTAGGCGCAAGATTCTTATCCAAACCATTCCTTAAAGAAAATGAACCATTCGTGAAAACATTTTAAAGGTTTCCTTCTTAATGGTTGGTTTCGATATCTTAATCAACCATTCACAGTATGCATCCCCTCCAGCTGAGAAAAATTTCTGAACTTGAGAATTAATGGTTGAAAATATAGTTAAATTCGACCATCCATCGAAGCCCCTTGCGACTACGGCACAACCTGCATAATTTTTCTGAACCATTACCAGACCATTAATCAAAATTTTATCCAGAACCCAACCACTCTTTGACCATATCCAACCACTAATGAACTTTATGTTCTGCTAGGGATTGGGTGCAGCGACCCCAAGTGGCCAGCCAGTGAGGTGCTCCACTGCGACCAGTATGAACCTGTTGCCACTGCTCGTTGTCGGTAGGATGCCAGTGAAGTCCATAGAGAAGCGATCGAAAAGGGTAGTGATAGGGACCGTCAAGTTGCTTACGTAGCGCGGCAACCCCTTGCTTAGCTGGCAGTTCTTGCATGACTTGACGTAGTCGACTATATCAGGGTAGATGGTGGGCCACCAGAATCGGCTTGTGACGAACTCTTTCGTCGCCTGGAGGTCCCAATGCCCGACTTCATCATGGAACATCTCCAGGATCCCTACCCTCTGTTGGCGGGGTGGGATTGACCGCGCTCCATGCTTGGTCCGGCGTAGGAGTTGACCGTGCCAGACGAAGAAATGCTTCGCATTACGGCGAGTGAGACGGCGGAGATGGTTGTCCTTGGTGGTCATGGGGATCCCTACGAGAAACCTGATGGTGTCGTGCAGGTGATCCTCAAGGCCACAGGGGCCATTGTCAGGGGTCTCGACGATGACGTTCACGGCATCCATAGCCTCCATGGGGTCGGCTGACGTAGGGTTACGGGACAGGAAGTCAGCTGCGCCGTTTTCGCACCCGGGACGGTAGCGGACCTCGTAGTCGTACTCCGCCAGGAGCATGATCCACCTTGCGATACGGCCATGTGGGTCTTTCTTCTGTAGCGCGTAGGTGAGAAACTTATGGTCGGTGTAGATGGTGAACGGGTGTGAGGAGAGCAAGTACAGGCGAAACTTCTTGACAGCAAAGATGACTGCAAGTGCTTCTCGTTCGCATGCGCTGTAGTCGCGCTCGGCCTTGTTCATAGTGCGGCTGGCGAAGCAGATGGGGTGCACCATGCCGTCCTCCTTCTTCTGAGCAAGCACGGCGCC
The DNA here is from genome assembly GCA_032358295.1 of Pterothamnion heteromorphum. Classification (NCBI taxonomy): domain Eukaryota; phylum Rhodophyta; class Florideophyceae; order Ceramiales; family Ceramiaceae; genus Pterothamnion; species Pterothamnion heteromorphum. Next base: position 19,635 of record JAULBV010083332.1, on the reverse strand, counting down.
GACGGCAAAGGCAGAAGCATCAGTCTCTACCACGAATGGAGCGTCGAAGTCAGGAAAGGCGAGAACAGGGGGGATGTCAGCTTCTCTTTCAGCTCTTCGAATGCGGCCTGCATAGTCGGATTCCACTCGAACTTCCGCTTCGTAGAGGTCGCCGCGTGTAAACACGCAGCGATGTCCGCGAAGCCCCTGATGAACCTGCGGTAGTATCCGGCGAGGTTGAGGAAACTTCTGATCGCGGTAACTGTCCTCGGGGTTTCCACTTTCTTGATCGCGGCGATCTTCTCTGGGTCGGTCGCCACGCCCTTCTTGCTGATGACGTGCCCCAGGAGCTTAACGCTCGACTGGGCGAAGCTGCACTTGGGTACTTTGAGCTTCAGACCATTCCCATCGAGACGTTGCAGGACTTGACGGAGATGCTGCAAGTGCTCGTCCAAGTCGGCCGAGAATATGACCACGTCGTCGAGGTAGACTCGGACGAAGGGAAGGCCATCCATGATCTTGTCCATCATGCGCTGGAACGTGGACGGTGCGTTCATGAGGCCAAACGGCATGACCTCAAACTGGTAGGTCCCGAAGCGACAGGTGAAGGTGGTCACCTCCTTCAGGTCTTCAGTGACCCTGACCTGCCAGTAGCCGGAGAAAAGGTCCAGAGTGGAGAAGACTGACCCTGTAGCCAGGTCATCGAAAATCTCCTGTATGTTGGGGATGGGCCACTTTTCAGGTTACATGAACTTGTTAAGCGCTCGGTAGTCGACGCAAAACCGGGTAGTGCCGTCAGACTTAGTCGCGATGACAAATGGAAAGGACCAGGCAGAGGAGGAAGGTGTCACCACCCCAGCCTTTAGCATCTTGTCAAGCTCCTTCCTAACGACGTCGTTATGCCGCGGCGGCAACCGCCTCACACGGCTCGATATGGGCTCCTTGTTGTTGACTTGGAACTCATGTTGGATCGGGACCTCAGACGGCCGCAGATCACCCAAGGCCCAGGCAACGATACCTGAGTCTCTCAGCATGGCTGTTATCTCCAGCTGGGCCTCCTTCGGTAGATGTCGGAGTTTGGCAGAGAGTGTGACGGATCGGCGAGAGGGCTCCGTTTCGTCCTCAGTGTCCAACATGTTGACAGGACCGTCTCTGACATCGTCCAGCAACATGACAACTAGGCCTTCTTCGTCACTGCCGCTTTCGTAGCCGTCAGTGGTGAACTCGTCAGTGTCGGACTCGACAACCGGCTGGGATTCGACGAAGGGGCGCAGTGACCTCTGATTCTCAAGTGGAAACTGGACCGTTTCTTCACCGTAGGACAGGGAGACGAGCTGGCTTCCGAGGTCAAGAATTGCCTCGGCGTTCTCCAGTGTCGGAATCCCAACGATGACATCATATGGCGCACCTTCGACAACGAGGAAAACAGCGGTTTCGCGTCAAACGAAATTCAAAGTACGAATTTTTAAATAAAGTTTACATAGACGCCTCCGTGTAGATGTACTGAGTGCGGAACGATGCGCAGGTTCTTCGTTAATGCCCGCCTTGGAAATTTAGGCCGTGCGCAGTGCCGATGCTGCAATTTTGGAGCTGGCGAGGTGCCGCGGCAAAAAAAACTTAATCAAAAACCGTCAAATTTTAATTCAAGCGCAAGACTATTTGTGCGCAGCACGGCAGCGTCCGCACCCCTTCGCGGGCATCGTCCGGCACCCTTTCGCGCGTAACTTATTCTCGGTGCTATTTGCGTCTGCTGCGCTCCATTGCACACGCGTGCGGCTGCACACTGATCAGCCGAACGCGTGCGAGTCGTCGCTGTGTGATATTGTACAAACCGCGACCCTTTCTGCTGCTCACTGCCTGCCCACATTGTGTCCACAACTGCAATACAGTACTGCACTTGCCGGGCCCGCGGCTGCACCCATTTGTACAGATATTGCAGCCTGTGCTGCATGATAAGTCAAAAATTACAGACTGCGTCGCCCATTGCGTCATGATATGTTTCGACCAACGGGTACGGCGCCGAGTGTTCGACATCGAAGAACGTTTTGTACTCTTCACCATTGAAATACCCCGTGCGCAAGTACTTATGCCGGCTCCGACAATGCCCACGTGCCGAATGGGGCGTACGAACCGAGACGTACAGTCCAATTGCGCTAGTAGGCCGCAGGTGTTTCCATTCAGTCGCGACTCCTTGTCCTCGGAGTACTGTACAAAAGTTATGACGAAGTTGACGTAAAGCTCCGGTCGCCGTGTTTAGTTATTGGTCCGGCCGTAAAACCGGAAAATTCGTGCACTCATGTCCTGCAGTACGACATGCTTCGGGCCCCAAGGTTCAGACGTCTGCAAATGTTCAAACTTGGTCAAAGTCTGGTCGCAGCTGCGACCTAACTAGTTATTTATCGCAAGGAAAGGTGGTCCCCCAATGGGATATTATGTACGTTACATGGCAGTGTCTCTCCTCTCCGTTCAGCAGCCGGAATGGGGCATCACAAAAGCACGCAAATTTCTCATTTATTGAGGAAATTACTGCCGCGACTTACGAGTCCATTCGTCCTCATTGGGTCTGTCGTGATCTTTCTCCGCGCTGGTGCGAAAATGGGCGGATAAAAAACATTGTACGTGAGAGCACGTTACCATATCAGGGTTTACGACTCCTCAACATGACATTTCAGCGTAGGGCGTTCATGAGTCTACATAGACGGAGACCCATCAACGCTGTCATCCGGAAGTTCGACGAGATTGAGGCTCCGTGGCCTCATCGTTTCTCCTTACGGTTCATGTCGACAACATTAACCGTAAGCACAAACGGGACAATGTCCCGATAGGGTCGTTTTTCGTAGAGAAACTGCGAGAGAAGGAAGTATCCAATTTTGATCATGTCGCGTCTGTCGTTCGAAATATGAGTACCGATACTCATTATAGCCATAAATGTACTGTCGAGCGTTGCATGGGACATTTTATCGCATGCCGGATCCTTTACAAGTATATATACAGCCGCCGTCCGAGTTCGGTGCCCGTCAATGAAGTACATTTCATACGATTGGCGAACCGTAAGGTCCTTTTCGTCCGCAATGGGTCTCCCGTCATGGGTGGGCTTCGTTTCACTGCATGCAATCTGTTTATGGGACACTACACGCCCACCGTCATGTATTCCTGTTCACATGGCAGTTAATCTAGACTCCGGTTACCTGATGTAGAATTTGACACCACAGAAGCTCGCCAATTTCTCAGGGAATGAGCAAGGACAGCCACATACGTCCTATGCCTCATCTGTGAGAGATAAAACTCCCCAATGTACCGCATGTTGCGTCGCGAATCGGTGGCGTCGCGAATCGAAAATATGAGTGACGAGACTCATTACTGCAGTACCCGTACTGTGCAGTCTTGCATTGTACTTGCTTTCATACGCCGGGTCGTTGTCAAGTAAACGGCCGCCGTCCCACTACAGCAGCCGTAGACGAAGCACTTGCCGTGCGATATTGCTGGGCGATACTCGAACTGTACGGTTCTTTTCGTCACGCTTGGGACTGGCATTCCGACCTGAATAGGACACTACCATACTTTCATTTCACATAAGTTCCGTGCAGACTTTCGTAGTATGAGAATAACGCCTGGGTCCAGCGTATGCCAGTTATGTTTCAGGTGCCCATGTCGTAACTTCTGCTGTCAAATTCAGTCATGGGTGCATCTCTTTCTCACCTGTCAATACTTTTGCGGGCGCCTATATTCCCAATTCGTGCAGTGTAGTTCGCGTAGTCCGCGTCAGGCGCAGTCTCCGTATCCTTACCTACGTCATCATTACGGTCATTGCGTACTACGACAGGCGTGTGTTCATAGCCGCTCAGATCCGATCGTCCATGTCACCAGTACACGTACTGAGTACGATGGGATATTCGCACTTGACACAACACAGTATTGATTCGAAACCATCCTACTCTGGTCGCTCCTACCTGTGCTTTTGAAATTCAAACAGGTCAGTCCCATTCGAGGTAGTCAGTCATTGACGTCGTTTGATCATTGACGTCGTTTGATTCCATGATACCGGCTTGGCACATTGAATAGTCTACCAGCGTCCGGTCCTTTTCACCTTACTTGGCGTAGAGTGTTTGGAACAGTGTCTCCCACTGGGTCCTTTCCTCTGCATATGGGAAACTGAAGTGTCCATCACTCCGGGTATATGTATGGAGTGATTCATCTCGACGAAAAGGGACGCCCACAGGTCAACACGATACGTTTTCGTTGCGCATGACCTAGAAAGTACATTTATATAGCACGCTCTGTCTCACTTCCGTTCTCATCGTATGTTGCATACATAATTCGGACGTCACAGGCGTCCTAGTTATGCTGCGTACCCTGCAACGAAGCAAACCGAACCTTGTCCACTTTCGATGACATTACATTCCCGATCTCAGAGGCACAGTACATACGGACGTGAACAGCGCAGTACACTGGACGCGTTCATCTGGGTTGACAAGTAAGTGCGCATAGGGTAACCGTGCAGATGCCAGGTAGTACTACCGTCGGGTTGTGTGAACAGGTTATGTCAACGCATATTGACAGCATCCGGCGTCCATAGATCCCATTTTCTCGTTATTGTACGCCATCACTATGGCAAAGTTTACTTCGACAGACAGTAACCCGTTCAGCGCTGATCGTTTATGACGAACTTTTGTTAGAAGAATGGTGCAAGTCCAATCCGGCGCTCTACTCACACGAGGTTCTCAATAAACGTGCTTCCCAAGGGTAAAAGCCGGACTTGTACAAGTCCTTCAGAAAGTTCGGGTGTTCGTCCGATCCGATGCGTGGTCCACAGAACAGGTCCCCTTCGCATGATTCATCAATACTGGCAGTGCGAATTACAACGAGGTCTCCACCTGGCCAGACAAATTCATCGAGATTAGTGCCATGTAGAATTCGTCGTAGCGCGTGCATGCCGCTTGTTTCATCAATCAGCGTTGCTAGTGTCGCCGTACCAACCCTTTTCCCAGATGCATTCAATAGGACGACCGTTCCGTCCGCGCGCGACTGCACGTGCTTACGCAGGTCATCAATTGAAGAATAATTTTGACCAATGTTGGCTTCAGACGGAATGGCATCGACCAATTCAGTTCCATCCATTGACGCTTTCTGTGATTCGACGACGTCAGAAGCCGTCGATGTCAGACGGGTTTGCTCTGAAGGACTGCACTGTACAGAGTCAGCGGGATTTCCATCGTCCTTGCAATGAGAAGGCTTCTCGGCGAAAGAAGCTAAGCTTCCGATATTCTGCCCGTCAGGATTCAATTCGGTCTCCTGTTCGTTTTCATTGTCCGTGTCATCCGTATCTTCGTTCTTCGCCCCCTCACAGTTCCCCTCCACAGATCCATCATTTGAGACGTACGTTTCAATAAGTCCCAATCTGATTTGTTCGGGTCCCGACATGGACGATTCATATAACTCCTTATAAACTGAAATCAGTCGTTCCAACGCTGCATCGTAACAGGCTACGTCTTCTTCTATAGCGATACACTTCCGACCAGTTCTCATCGCGGCAATGGCTGAAGACAGCGTACCGGCATACCCATCGAAGACGAGACCGTCGGGAGGACAGAACGTCTTGTACAACTCCATGAGGAGAAAGACACTCTTTTCTTCGACTCGAATGATTTTCTCGGTTTCGGCGTCCTTGAGCTTGGGACGTGGGACTGGAATCTTGTCAATTACGCCCAAGCGTCGAAAATATTTGCATGGGAGGTGAGTGTATCTCGAGTCCATGTCCAGCTTGAAGTTGTCTTCCCTGTTTCCCGGCTTCCGCGCAATTACGCCGAACTCCGTAAAGTTCTGTGGGAAAATCCCCTTCTTCCTCAGCTGGCGTCCTATCATGGACTTCACCAGAACGAATAGACCGCCCCAAACAGAAAACCCGGCAGTGACAAGTGCCCTCTTCCATTTCGGGGCGTAGTCTGCCGACGTAAAAATGAAAACGTAACCTCCCAACCGTACGACACTCCAGCAGCGTTCGGCGAACTGGACGAATTCTGGCTCCTCTAGTTCATTTCTGTAACTGACGCCGGCACCGGAAGAATTAGATGGTATTCCGAAGGGTGGATCCGTACAGACGAAATCGACAAGGTCGTGCGTGCTGTCCGAAAGGGTCTTGAAGTATCGTTGCCAAGAACATCCGTGAACTTCTATACCTATACTCTTCATATTTTCGACGTAGGCCGGACCACTTTTTTCGTTGTTCTGTGTCGTACTGGATGGGCACTGAGGATCACAGTCATTACCCGTCTCGTTGTTATCGGGAGCATTGATATCAGACGATGGCGTGATGACAGTCCCACTGGGGTCTTCTTCTGCTGCAGTACTTCTTTTGCCTGGTCCAGGCTCAGCAGGGGGGTTGTCGGTATCCTGACCGTCATTCATGTCGTTGCTGGACTTGTACTTCTGTAAGTTCCTAGCAGAATCACCCGGGTATAATTCGACGTATTCGTTCCAAACTGTCGGAAGCACATCCGGCCCATTGCCTTCGTGTTCCGCGAGATCCTTGTCCAGTTCATTGGTACGAAGCATGGTCAAGCGGAATGCCTCTATTTCTTTCGGCCACGTCTGACTTCCCAATATGGTGTCGAGCTTTCTGCACTCACTGAGGGCCAGGCTAGTCATGTGGTACTGCTCCACGACATACTTATAGTTGGCTGCTTTGAAGTTATTCTCACGGGAATAACGGCGGAGTCTGTACAATACGTGGATTTGTGCTTCAGGTCCTTCGCCTCCTGCCCTCGTCATAAAATTTGTTGCCTGCTTTAGGCACATATTGTTCACGAACCCTTTAAAGACGCGACAATCGATGTACTTCGTTGCTTGAGATGGATCCTTCCGTGCCGGGTGCGATTCGGGAAGTCTTTTCACAGCAAGCTGTGGGTGCTCCTCGTTGATAATCTTACCAATAACGTCGATGACCTCGGTGCCTAGACGTATAGCTGTCCTTGCCTTCTGCGCAACTGTGTCTGAGGACTTGTGCTTCCCCCCGTCGTAAGCTTCGGCAACCTGAGTGGACGAAGGTTTGGACTTTTGCTTGGATTCGAGTCGAAGATATTCTTCTTGCATACGGTACAATTCGTCATGGAGTGTGACGTCAACCTGGTGATCTGCCTTCCGATTTTCTTCGTCCGTCCGTTTGATCTGCCGAAGTTTTTCCATTGTAGGAGTCGTCTGCAGCACTAACACAGTCCACTTGAAAGAACCCCAGACGTCTGGTTGCTCTTCCATGAGCTCTTGTATGGCCCAGAGGCGCACATTGCCGTCCACGACTCCATACCACACACCGGTGTTGGCCAAAGTAGAGTTGACGTCGTCCATATTCATGCCTTTATCCTTCAAAGCCTTCACGAGGTACGGCCGATAACTCTCAGACATTGGGACCACGATTGGACAACCAGCTCCAGCAGTAATATTGATTTCAGTACTGACAGACCCATCCGAGACAAGGCCAGAGAGCAGTCGCTTCATTTTTTCAATTGCACTGCGGAATGCGACTCTGTCCACGACCAGTGGTACACAGCGGGATGGATCCACGGATAAGACTGTTGCTCCTTCCAACTCTTTTTGGAAGCGAGTCATCGCACTTCGGGCACTTGTGACTTCATCCGTCACTCCGCCTTGTCTCCTGCGGACGTTGCGCGGATCTCGTCCGCGACGAGAGTGTGCACGCTTCGACATGAAGATTTCGTTACAGTACCCCTTGAAACGAAGTAATAGACGAAAGAAGGATGGGATTACTACTTTCGGTAGACGGAAAAGGGTGGTAGCGTTTCGCGCCGGCGTCTGGTCCCGCATGGGTCAAACAGTGGTTAATGTTTTGGAATAACGTTCTGATCTGGACTGGAACCACACTTCAATGACAGGTGTCTTAGAATTCCGTACTGTCTTATTTGTGGTAGTGGCACCTAGGACGTGAGCCCTATCTGTGCGAAGAGCGTCTTTGGTACCATGAATATGTACAACGTCAGTGAACTGCATTTACAGTCCCGTAGCCGTGAAACTGATACAGCAATACCAGCAGTAGGAGAGTCGATGCGAGACTTTGGTATCGTAAAACCGGCAGTATCTTTACAAGAGGCGAACCAAGTCCCGTCGTGCAATGAGTGACCTTACAGTACCAGATTTACGATTAAGACTGTGTTAGAGGCCCGTTTCAAATGTAAATGTCAATCTCGTGATGGGATATGTCCGTTCTCACGTCCTCCACAATCCTACGTTGAGTTCGAGAAATAGAAATGGATCCCGACATGCAAAGTTCACAAGGACATATTTCTTCAGCGCCTGTTCAAAAGATAGTTCAGAACATACCACGTTCCTGAATGTTTTATCGCCAAATGGATCATGTGCAGTGCTTTTTCACTTCATTCGTGGACTGTAGGGGTCAATGTGGTTCATTTCATACGGAAGCTCGGTTGCGTACGCGCGCGGGCATCGACCGGGCGCAGTGGTGCAGGAGTTGAGCGGACGGCATGGAGCATGGCGTACTGCCACGCCCGGTTTGCTTTCTCGGGGCGTTGAGTAGAGTGGGACATTGGGCTCGGGACGTTGAGTACAGTGGGAAATTGGGACGAATATTGAAACGGATACTGTGCACTGCCGACCACCGAAGTACACGTGAGGCACAATTCTTCCGTCCGTATACGGCCCTCGTACTCGTAGGCAACGCTACGCGTATCTGGCCGCCGTACTCGTAGGCCACGTTACGAGTATCTGGCCGTGCGCGGCCGGTTTATGTCTACACATCCACGCACGGAAGCACGTACAGTGCGCGTGATTTGTCCCATGCGGAGCAGCGAGTGACACACGTGGTGGACATCTAGACGTGCATCGTTGCCGGGCCTGAAAATAGCGCAAACAAAGTTTACCAATCAGTGAATATCAATATTCAGTTATTGCGAACGCGTTTTATGAAACAACTCTGCATATTATTATAGGTTGCGGGCAAGAACTTCTGTAATTAAAATATACATGCCACACGTACCCTGCCTCAAATCGCAGCAGACATTGGGCTGTGCAATGACCACGTGTCCCACCCACGCATTGAATATCAATATTCAATTATTGGTCTGGGAAAATATTTCCTACTTCCCCAAGGCGTCGGTTCATTTCAAGCGCGGCAGTTTGAAGAAGACGGATAGTGATCATGTTAACCCGCCAGTGTTACGAATGTGCTGTGCTCTGAGCAGTGCTCTGAGCATAGTACTACTACAAGTAGTCAACGACCTGACACTCCTCTGGCCTGCGGAGTTTTGGACACGACATAGAGTTGGACGCGTGTGCTGAATAGTCGACACGAAGGGGAGCCCCGCAGACTATCGCGACTGTACTTGCCGATTCACCCACGCCCCTGATTATTAAAACAAGCCGGACTTCAGGAATACGCCCAGCTACGCCCGGTGCGATATCCCGCCGCGCCACGGAGCGAGTTCTTGCAACGTGCGGCACGCACCGTGAACGCCACGGACAGCACCGCCATTGAAATGCAGCGTGCAGCGTGCAGTGGTGCGTCGCGGGTGAAGTAGCATAGTCGAAGAACCTGCGACACGCGTACGGTGAGGTGCCGAACGTTCCTGCCCGCACAAACGAGTCAGGACGCTAGCGGACGGTAAGGCTGACCAGAGCGCGGCATGGCGCGTGTCGGCGTGCGCCGTGCGACAACTTGACCCCCGCCGCAACACGCGCACAGCACGAGCGTGCCGCGCACAGCACCACACCGGTGATTACGAGTGCAAGGTAGCGGTCAGTTGCGCCCTGTGCGATATCGCTTGCACACAGATCCAAGAGGGCAATCCTGCAATGAAAAGCCGAAAGACGAGAACATACTGTACAGACGGGGGACCATTAAAGGGGATTATGCGTGCAGACGGTCGGAAAGGTACATGAAGGAAGAGAACGGGCGCATACCGTGGCGAGGTCAAAGTACGGCGAGGTAAACGTGCGGGAAGTGAGGCATTGCGTATTCGACTAAAAACAAACTGTATTTTTGCTTACACATGTTTGCAAAAGATATAAGGCCGAAGGCCTCGTGCGGTCTTTTCGTCCTCAACTTGTTTTTGAACCGAGTCAGTCTGCCGTTCTGTTCGCCCCCCACGCCGGTTCATCGCCGCCCGCACCCTACCATCCCGACCGGCCCTCACAGCTCCTGTTCCCTTTCTTCCTGCGTCCGGGCGTTGCGCGTTCACGTCTGCCTTCCTTCTCTACCACTTCGTATTCACGTCTGCTTTCTTCATCAACCTCTTAGTCACTACCCGTACCAGCTCCGTTGAGGTCCGCTCGTTTCTGTCTTCATGAAGGGCAACACGAACAGCGTGTTTGTTGATGGCGCCCCCTACGACGTGGACTTCTACATTGACCTTGACAAAGACGGCGTGCAGTATCTCGACGCGAAGCGCTTTCGAGCTCTCAAGCTGTATGCACAAGTCGGAGATGTCCCCAATGGGTTCCACGTCGAGGATGTCTGCACGGTGTGGACGAACCGATGGAATCACACCGCTGGGCGCGCCGCTGGTGGTGCCGATACGTTGACGACCGGCAAGATGGACTCTCCGTATATAAGATGTTGGGAGGAGGTAACATACATCCGCAACCTCGAGACCTATGTACAAACTGTGGTGACAAGTCCGGAATCGGTCGAAGGTTTTGGAATCAGGCACCGTCTGCTCATGCCTGGGACATATGATAACTTCTACATGTTCTACCGCAAGTTCTGGGGAAAAGATCTGTGGGACGAATGCCGCCTGCGCCACGCGGACTCAGTGTTCTGGGGGTGGCAGAACGTGGAATACCACAAGCTGACTAAGAAGGACAGGGAGAGATTCTACGCACATACACCATCGAACTGGAAGAACGACTTTGAGTGTGCGCGTTTGCTTTCAGTTCCCTCACCTTGGATCGCTATATACGCAGCGAACCTTCTCCTTGATGGTGACGAAGACGTCAGAGAAGAACTCTTCTTCACGGTGAAGCTCGAGTACTCACTATTCTTTGCTCTTAGTCACGTTCAAGCTGCCGAGTCAGGAATTGGGTACAACCCCACCGTCGACTATCGCATGTCTCAGACTTGGACTGGTCAAAGTTACACCGGTCGTCTGTTCAATGTCCCGATTGGGGTCACGTGGATATTGTCCATCGTTCATCCGTTCTATTTTTTAGAGTCATCTGGTTTGGACCCGGTTCTTGGGTTTCTCGCGATGCGCCGCGGTCAGGAGGTCTCCATCCAATATGGTCAGTGTTGTCAGTACGAATGGTCTACAGGAGAAATTGAAGGATTCCAGTCCATGACGTACCCCCGGGAGAACGCTTCGGACGGATACATGCGGCCGATCACTGCTACTACAAGCATCACGTCAGTCACAAGCATCGTGGAGTCCAGAATGGCTTGGAGTCGCTTCCAGGAGTTATCAAAGGGTCACAAAGGACGGCGTGCTCGCGTTCAAGTCCACAGGGATGTCACAAGGGTCATGAACGATGAAGGGCTGGGTATGGAGTCTCCAGCCCTACATACTCGTCGTCGTCAACGATCTCTTCATCCTGAGAACTGCTGGAAATCGGACGGCGTACCGTACTCCCCGGACGTACAGACCCGTCTGGATTCGTTCGCTGATCTCATCTCTGCCATGCCGGAAGAGCCTGCGGATGGCGGTCTGTCAGAAGTACTCACGACCGATTTGGGTCACCCAGCTGGTACAGTCGAAAGAATGAATACCGTACTGGGAGAACCTGTTGAACGACCTGTGTGGTGGCCAGAAAGTGACTCAGAAAGTATGGTACGCCAAGCTTTGGAGTCGTTCCGGAAGACATGCACTGATATGTATATCGCCAAGCCGGACACGATTATCGAGGCTTTATCGGTCGCCACGTCGAAGCTTTCGGAAGTCCAGGTACTCCGGTCGAAACAGAGGGCTGCAATTAACGAGATGCACGACTTGAAGGAGGTTATACGCACACTGAAGTCCCAGCTGGACGACGAGAAGTCCAAGTCGGATTCACTGGAGAAGACCCTGCTGAAGAGCAAGACGGATTTCGACGCTATGGCGAAGGTAGCGAGCAATGAAACAGTCGCGCGGAATAATATTGTCGTCCTACAGAGCAAGAACCAGGCTATGAATGACGAGTTGACTACGTTAAAGTCCATGTACGAGTCCGCGGTTAGGGCATATCGAAACCTGCAAGACGGTCACGACGAACGACTGGAAAAGTTGAGAGTGGCTCTGCAGGACGCAAACGTCCGTGTTGCGCAGCTGCGAAGCCTGGATGTGCACAACAAGTCGGTCACTGGTGCAGACGTTGATAAGGAAGTGGAAAAACTCCGGGCATCCACTGCCGAGTTGGAGGTAGCATATAAGGCAGAGGTTGCTCAACTGCAGACAAATGGTGCACAAGTTGAAACGGAGCTGGAAAACGTCCGCGCATCGCATTCGCGGTTGGAAGTTGAGCATAAGGCGGAACTATCTGACGTCCAGAAGCATGGTGCTCGCGTGCAGAACGAGGTCGAGGAGCACAAGGCGAAACTTGCAGACGCACAGGGTCAACGGGCCCGCGCCCAGAACGATCACGAAGAACTCCGAGCATCGCTTGCGCAGTTAGACGTGGAACATAAGGCAGAACTTGCTGAGTTGGAGAGTAATGGTGCGGGCGTTAGGAAGGAGCTGGACGATCTCCGAGCATCGCATGCGGAGTTGGAGGTAGACCACAACGCTGCACTTGCTGAACTCCAGCGCAATGTAGCTCACTCCGAGAAGGACCTGCACGAACTCCGTGCTTCCCGTGCTGAGATGGAGGTTGTCCATGACGCAGAGGTTGCTGAACTGCGGCAGACAATTGCTAATTTTATGTCGCGGGATGATGGTGGTAAGTCGCGGGTTGCGGGAACAGAGGGTCCCGAAAATGGCAACGGTGACTCCGGCCGTACTGAGTCCGCTCTGCGTGCCGAAAACATCCGTCTACGCAACATGGCGACTTCCGCCATCCGCGACAAGATTTCGTCAGAGAGGGACCGCATTGACGCTCATGGTTTCTATGTTTCTGCCCGGAATAGGTCGCGTGATCTCGCCCAGTACACTGAGGACGTTCTCAACGACATCGACATCGACACGTCACATGGAATGGATCACCCGCGCTCGATCAGGTCTGCAGAAGGTGTATGAAACGAGGGAGATTGTACAGGAACAGGGAGACCAGTGCAAGCATAGAGACGAACACGGCGTTTGCCTGACCCATGATGGAACTCGCGCTGACAGCAGGGTTCCTCTGTCAAGAGATAAGCACCGCAGCAGTGACCCAGTGCACGCCGGAATAGGCAGTACACACCGCGATGTTAACTGCAACGGAGATAATGGAAAAAGCACAGGTGGCACAGGCGGCGCAGGGGGCGAAATAAGGGACTGTGTGGACTGTGAGAAGGGTTCCGAGGCCGAAAATCCCAATCGAAACAGTTCCAGACGGGACGGAGCAGTTGAACAGAGCCCCAGTGAAGGAATAGATGCTGGTCGCAGCAATAAACGTCCGCGGACACAGTAGTGCTTAATCGAAAGTACAGTCCACGGTGAACATCCCTGTATGAAGCACAAGTCACTTGAGAAACAGTGCACAGGGCACGGTAAACGTCCCAGCAAGATCAGCACGCGACTTTTAAAGTCGCGTGCTCTTCTCGCTCTATAGTAGAGCGTGAAGCCAAGGTGAGGCTGCGATTTCCACGTGCTCAATCTGCTTGAAAAGCCCCGAACGGTGTCGCCTGTCTGAACCCCCCATGAATCTCCGCCCATTATCTGTGGACTTCCGCTGCCGTAACGTAAAACACAGTATGTCATCGCCTTCAACGATTGATCAGCATCCCCTCTCCGTTTCGTCCCGCTTCCTTTAGTTCCATGTTCCGTCGCTCCATCTCAACATCCTCCGGTTACAGTACATGCTGTAGTCGTAGACTTATTGGATGACTCGACAATAGCTGTCGCTGGTTCATGTGAAATGGTACCAGCGCGTCGTGTCACACGTTTACAACGTGGGTGGAGGACGACGTGTTCATCAATGTACATGGAGAACCGTCGTTTGTACAATGGGCGAGGCTTGGCTTGTGATCATAACAAGCCAAGCCATCCATGATGGGACTGAAGTACATAAATGCGGAATCGTGCAATACCAAATAGCGCCAACTTTTGCTCACAGCCACGGTTTAAGCCGTATATGTAAGAATTCGCGCAAAGGCTCGTGCGCTTATGCAAAGTTCCTTCCGTACTGTACCGAGGGCGCCTTGAAATATCGTGCGGCGCATCGGTGCAGCGGCTCAGGGCTGTACGTGCGGACACACCAGGACAACATTGATATGGGCATGGCAACTCAGTCAACATTTGTTCTCAGCCATCGTATTGCGCACTGTAAGACCGGTCTCGTCTCGCAAAATTACAGACACGACCGGCCTGTCGGACTTCAAAATGCGACTTGACAGTAACGCAACGCCGACTGCCTGTTCTGTTTCACGTTCGGACTATTCTCGATCATCTCGCTGCACAACGAGACAAGGAGACTTCACCATGGGACAAAACCGGAACTCGATGCATATGCGACATGAAACGGGGAAGGAGGCCATGAAAATGACGGACAGTGCTGATGAAAGGATTGCGTCGGAACCTAATCAGGGGGAACGTCCCAACCAAAGTCGTGGAGTCAGAGATGAATACGAAACGACAGAAACTGCACGTCCCGGATCCATCGGAGACTTCACAGACACAGATGAAATTGCCCCGATGCGGAACAATCCCTCTCCAAGTACACCGCCGGGCCGGGAAAACCCGAACACAGGAGGGCTCGTTGAGCACGCAACGAAAGGTTTGGTCGCCCATACCTCCCGTGCAGGGTCTTCGGCCGTACAAATCCGGTCAAGGAAGAAACGACAATCAGCGATACGGGCAGTAAGGCGAATATCTCGTGTCAGCCGGGCTGAGGTTTGCGTTCGAGAGGACGAAGTCTATTCTGAAGATGACAGTGAACACCCTGTACATGAAGGTCATTCAGGGTCCGAAAGCGATATTCCCCACGCGATTAGTAACGCATCTCTCGAAAATAACTGGACTACTCAACATTCCGACGAACGTGCGGGTACGAGGCGTGACAGCACCGATAATGGGGCATACGCAATCGGATTCAACCAAGACCGAAATGTTCAGGGCTCTGTGCAGCAAGTTGGGCAAGACCATGACGTCGAAAGATCCCCTCCACGTCGGAAGCGGAAGTACAATTACCACAAGAGAACCAAACAGGTACAGCGCCCAGCGTCCTCAAAGAGACAGCGATTCGAGACACACGCAAATATGGGTGTGGATTTCTTCGACGATGCAACCTGCTGTGAACGAAAGAAGTGTTTTAAGAATGTGAACCCTGCCCATCTCGTCCAGAAAGCGTGGACAGTGATGAGATTGCAGAACAAAGACAGACGTGACGTCCTGGCCGGGATGTTGAATGAATGTAACGTGTTCATGTTCGACGGCCGGCCCGTATGCGCAGAGTTCCTTGTGAAAGCATTCCGCTTTTCTAGGGACCTCCAAAGTGTTGTGAAAGGAACGGAGAATGCTTCAAATACCCGTCGAGAGACGTACCGTGTCACAGGAGGTAAGACTATATGTCGTGACGCTATCGCTGTGTTCCTTCGTCGAATTGCGGAACAAACAGGCAATGCAATGCCCGACTCGGACGAGATCCACTTGCCATTTTACGATAAGAAAGACGTATACAGACTGTTCTGCACTCAGTTCCAGGCTATTGAGAAAAGACAACCACCGGCGACATCATACTTCTACTCTGTCTGGAAAGAATGTGTTTCATATGTCAAGGTCCGCCGCGTGACTCGGTTCACCTTGTGTCCGGTTTGTGAGCAATATAAGGACGCAATGCGTACAGCGGGTCGGTCTGGTTCGGTAACAACTGAACTACGTGAGCGAAGGAAGGCTCATTTCGACTTGATTTCGACAGAGCGGCAAGCATATAAGATGAACCAGGACAATGCTCTGATAAACCCTTCCACATATATGTCGATTGTCGTGGACGGTGCAGATCAATCGGCATTTGGACTCCCGCACTTCGTCACAGTCACGAAGGACACAAAAGGTCATTCATTGAAGGTGAAGTTAATTGGAATTCTGGAACACGCTGCGTCCAAAAGGGTCGGATTGTACACTATGACGGAGAACTTCGAGACGGGAGCGAACCACGTTATTGAATGCCTCCATAGGTACCTCGACTCCAGGAACGCTCAGTACGGTCTACCAAAGAAACTTTTCATCCAATTTGACAATTGCACCCGTGAGAATAAGAACAAGTATATGTTTGGTTATCTCGAAAGTTTGGTGAGCTGGGGAGTATTTTCTGAAGTCTATGTGTCGTTCCTGCCGTTAGGTCATACACACACCGACATCGACCAACTATTCAGTCGTACGGCTTGCCGTCTGCACACCCATGATGCTGTGACACTGGACGAACTTCACGACCAACTTAAGTTGTCCTACACGCCGACTCCAGTTCTAAACCACATTACGCACGTCTTGAACTTCAGTGGCCTCTGCGAGAACGAACATGTACTCTGGGACACAAGGTTGAAGCCGTTCTCTCAGTACAGATATTTTAAGTTCTGCCGGAATTCGAGAAACAAAGACGCAGATATGTCAAAGAAAAGTACGGAACCAACGAGATGCTTCTTGAAATTGAAGTCAATGGACGAGTGGCAAGAGCTGAGAAGCGGAAACGGGCGAGGTGGGTACGCAGGATTCCTTACGAAAACTCCGAATCTGCGAAGAACCCCTCCCACTGACCTCCGAAACCCTGGAAATTTACATGAGGTCCTGAAGCGACTTAAGTCGGAAGAAGTACGGATATCAAGCATTGATAAGCTCCGGTCCCTACGGGCACTTGTGGACAGCGTATATGAGGAGAAGAAAGACAAGTTTCACTGGGACGTTCCGCGTTGTTTTGAATTAAGACATCGCGAATCAACAGAACGAGGCGTACTGTGCACGGAGACCAATGAGGACCATCAAAATGCCGAAGGCGAAAACTGCGAGCTGGAATATCGCCCAAGTTCGTTCGTCGCCGTGCGGCACACGGAGACCACGCCAGATACGCCGTTCTGGATCGGAAAAATTAGCCGTACCAAGAAGGGACAGGGCAATCAGGTCTCAGGTCTACTAGTTCAGTGGTATGAACCGAGTGAAAGCTTGGGTCCGTATCGTTCAAAGTACAGGGCTTGCAACAAGACGCCACATGGGTCAAAGTTTACGGCATGGACCAGCGAGATCAGTCCAGCCACTGTTGTTGTGACTTTTGACAGCTTGACAACTCGAAATCAACTATCCTCTGAGACATGTAAGAACATACAAGCGTCCATGGCCGGCGACATGTAGGGAGCGTTTCTATGAACTGGTCCAATGAGTTTTGTTTGAACCTTCCATGAAGGAGTCGCGTCCCTTTTGGGTTCAGTCGGCATATACCTCCTTCCGGTGCATTCTGATGACAATCGGCATAGTTTTGTATCCTTCGTGCAAAATTAAGTTCGAGTAAAACTGAAAGGACATAACCACTGACACAGAAACCTAGTCTTGTACCGTGGTCTGTTTCAGTCTCGGCCGTTCACGGCAATGCACCACAGCGCTTACCATCTATTCGACGTAGTGATGTGCATCAGTCGCAGCACGCGGAGAATGTAAGAAAAAGCACTCCACATTTGCCGTTACTACTTCTTACGACGACAGTATGGATGAAGTGAACTGGTACCCGGACAAAATTGGGACGCGAGACAAGATAAAGGACATTCATGGGAGGGAAAAAATGACGACTAGGTGGAATGATTATATTGTTTACGTCGGATGTAATGATACCATGCAGGGAGCCACTCTAGACTATAAGACGCGGCAAGGCGTACTTCGTCCGAAGAAAGGGCTATGACGTGACATTTTTAGAAATACGCCGGTTCAGGAAAGGGGACGGATGGCGACGCCGAGAATCACTTTTTGAGTGTCTGTTCCGTTTGAGCAGTGCCATATAACGGAACGAGACGAAGAAGATGAAGCCCATGTGTGTATCGCGGCTCGCACACAAACTAATAAGACCGTACAGGACAGCATTAGACTCATTTTGTTGAGAAAGACGACCAACTTGGCGAAAAACTCGGGGCGGTGGTAGGAACTGCGACTAAATTTGGTAGTGCGGATGCGTGTACCACGCAGTGCCGCATTTGACGACGAAGGCGACTCGCTGCACAGGTTATTTGAGGGCATTTGGTGCATGGGCTGATGCGCAATTCGAACGGTCGTCAATAACGAGCAGATTACAGGACGCCGGTACTGTTCACGTCGTATGTGTTGTAGTTATTCTGGGACGGCCGGCGCGCTATCCACGCGTGTCCCGACGCTCCCGGTCCAAGACGAACGGAAGGATAGGGAGCTACACGACGAAATTCCGACGGGTGGAACTGACCAGGACGAAACGAAAGTCGGGGATCGGGACGCTAATTTTGGAATTGCACCTAACCAGTTCGAATTGGCCGCGGCAGTTGCAATATAAAAGGACGGGTCTGGGTGCCGGAACCGGGCCAGACCAGGTTGTGGGCGGACTTGGGAGTACTAAAGATCGCATAATTCGCCGACGACGCTGTACTTTGACACATGAAGAGGGCAAAGCACTTGACGCTGTCCGACAGGTCCTCTGCATTCGTACTAATCGGGCGGTGAACGTCCAGAAAAGGGACAAGGCATTGACGGCGTAGTTCGAAGAAGGTTCTTCACGCCGAGGCGGACGACAGAACACATCAAATTCAGAGGGGTTTCTTGGCAGCACGGACCGCGAGATGCTCGCACGGGGCGAACAGATGTTGCTCTTGCTGTCCGTGAGCGGGCGAATAATAATGACACACTTCGTAGGACAAAGCAACGAGACATATCACTATGCTTGACACACAGGTAGTAAGGGTCGCTGCGCGGTCACAGCAGCCTCTTCAGGAAAAGTGATGGACCTAGAAGTGGTACGCCTATGGGCACGGGACGAAGCAGCAATGGTGCACCGCGAACGAATGCAGTTGCACATAAATTAAATTGTGACGGTTTTTTGATAAATTTCCCCCCCGTGCCACTGGCCCTAGACCCATACTTCGCGCATGCACTGCGCACTATATAACTTTTGAACAGGTGCACTACTACGTTCGATGTACATTGCCCCGTACTCAGTATGTTGAGGCGAAGACGCCCATCTAAAAACATTTTAAAAATTCGATGTTTGAATTTCGTACTGCCCCTGGAAAATGATTCTGTTTGACGCGAAACCAGTGTTGGAAGTCAACAGGGATTACCAAACCAGCGAACGACACCGGAACGGCCGTAAGGACACCGTCAACCTTGCTGTTCTTCCCATTGGCGACGGTGATACGCTTGTCGGATTCCTCGGGCGTCAGTAGAAGCTGCCTCGCAAACCGTAGGGACAGCACATTTGGGACGGCCCCGGTGTCCAGCAGCGCCTGAGTAGTGCTCCCATAGACACCGACGTCCACGAGCTTCAGCTTTCGGCCCTTACGAACGGAGTTGTCATGAGGGATGATGGCTGACACCTTCCGGGTCCTGACGGAGAGCAGACGCCGAAGCTCTTTCTGGGCGGCTT